>JAVXUL010000008.1:13450372-13472304 GCA_035590515.1 Trichilia minutiflora | reverse complement strand
AATATCATTATTAACATTCAAACATAATCAATTATCATCTAAATATAAAGATTAAAAAAATTAAATTAATTTTTTTTTAATTAGGTGGGTTAAACGAGCCGGCCCGCGAGTTAAACGAGTTGGCCCATTTAACCCGCGGGTTAAATGAGCCGAGTCAAATCGGCCCTCGAATTAAACGGACCAATTTTTTTTAGTCCTAACCCACCTAAATGGTGGGTTAAACGGGCAGGCTCGCGGATCGCCGGCCCGTTTGACAGCTCTAGTTTTAGGGTACGAAAGAGATTACGTTTTTGGTCTGGTGGTGATAGCTCGATCAGTTAAGAGCTTCAGGTATAAGATATGTCGACTCATCCTACTGGTCCTTAGTCCACTGGTGTCCACTTTTCATTTTCTTTTATTTATGAGACTTTTATAAATGACAAACAGAAATATATTAAATATTTCAATTGTATTTCGGGATGAACTGAATCCTATATATTTATATTTTTATGAATATTTTATGAATTGTTGAGTATATTTATAATTGAAGTGTTTGAAACCTCTTGAATAATTTATTTGAAGTTGTGGTGTTTGATGTTAATTACATTGGAACTGTTTAGTGGGTGATTTTTGGAATAGGTTTTTGATAAATACCTTATAGGCTTATAGAAGATATTCTGTGTGATTGGATACACCCTGAAAGTATGTGACGATTATTACGTGTGAGATCTACGGATTGGGATATGATACTTTTTCTCTCTCTCTCTGATTTTCTCTTAACTTTCATGTATAAGTAAAACTCTTACTGATTTATATATCGAAAGGTTTTTACTCGAACACCAACTTTTCTCCTTAAGAGTTTTAGTATTTTACAAAGAAGTGATTAGAAAAAGATCCACTATAATTAAAAAAAAAAAAGAAGATATTAATGCTGCATCAATAACTATTATGTTTAAATAATCATTTTATTCAAATTTATATATGCTATTAACATTAATATTTATGTAAAATTTATTATATGTAGCTAATTAATTTCCTTTATGAATATAAAACAAGAAATCTAAATAAATATCTCTGTGCTGATTAGCAATATCTCTACTAAAAAACTGAGTCGGCGTTTTTCTTTTTAAAAGAAAAATGTCTTTCCCTTGAATGACGAGATATCGTGAGATGAATTTAGGAAAGATGAAAAATCAAAGTTGTGTATATTGCTGTTTTGTTAACTGAATAGTCTTTTTCCACATGATGTGACTCAAGTGAATTTGTATTATGCGGAAGATCTTGTAAAGTCCGTGCTACTTTTTTTCAAATTAAATACAGACCCACAAGATTGATAATATCACATGGATGTTTAATTGCTTATTGTGGAGATGAGCATAAGATGATTTGTGATAATAAAATATTAATGGCATCGGTAATAGACAGGACATGATGACAAGACTATTGATAACATTTTCTTGCACCTTTTTTATCTAAGTGCATAGCAATACAACCAAGTTTACCACCGCAAATACAACCAAGTTCACTCCCTATCCAAAAACCTCGTAAAACTCTTTATATTTTTCCTCAATTCTTTGGAATTTGATGGAAATCTTCAATACTTCTTGGATGGGATTAACATGGAAGTCCATGAAAAATATGAAAATATGAAAAAATAAAAAAAAAATAAATGATATGAGGTATTTTATAAATTTATATTTTTATCTTTTTTAAGTTTTATTTTAATTCAAATTTAAGAATAAATTTATTTTAATTATATTTAAGTTTAACCCAACCTAATTTATAATATAAAAAGGTTCTAATATTAGAGTTTAAGATTTAAGATTGATTATTACTGTAGAGAACTTTTTCTTAAATAATAAAAAAATTTCTAAACTTTAGGGTTTCATAATTTTGTTGGATGAATTTCAAGATTTTTGAATTTCAATCTTAGATTGGACTTGTATAAATGTACTAAACTAACGTCATGTGTAGTATATTTATACGAGTCCAATATAAGATTGAAGCTCAAAAATCTTATAATCCACTGAGAAAATTATGCAAACCCTAAAGTTTAGAAAAAATTTCTATTATTCAAGTAAAAGTTCTTTAAAATAATAATTAATATTACGAAGTTCTAATCTCCTAAGATTAGAATCTCTTTTGCACTAACAAATTATGATTAAACCTAAGTATAATTAAGTAAATTTATTTTTAAATTTGAATTAAAATAAAATATAAAGAAGGATAAAAATATAAATTCAAAAAAAAAGTTAAAAATTTACTAAAAGCCTCATATCATTTTATTTTTCTTTACTTTTCTATATTTTCATGCACATCCACGTCAGTTAGACTGATGACTAATATGAACGTGCGTGAAAAAATAAGAGAGATATTTAATAAACTTATATTTATTTATTTTTTTCAAATTTATATTTTTATTCTTCTTTATATTTTGTTTTAATTCAAATTTAAGAACAAATTTATTTTAATAATACTTAGATTTAATAATAATTTGTTAATATAAAAAAATTATAATCTTAAGGTTTAAAACTTAAAATTGATTATTGTTTTAAAAACTTTTTGTTTAAATAATAATTTTTTTTTCTTAAACTTTAAGGTTTTCCTAATTTTATTTGATAAATTTTACGATTTTTGAATTTTAATATTAGGTTGACTTCGTATATATGCACTATACATTGCGTTAAAGATAAAATACACAAATGAAGGATAGGTATTTATAAAACATAATTCCTTCCATTTCAAATTTGTGACATATATTTCTGTTAACAAGATTTGGATATAATTGGCAATCACCAATTTAAAATAAACAATCAGTTGAAAAACAGGAAAATAATATATATCATGAAATAGAAAAATACATTTGATAAATCAAAAAGTCTACAAATACAGAACAAACTGTTGACTCCAAACGTTTTGAATATACAGTTGAGGAGAATGGTAGATTTCAGGTACTACAATTTCCTGTTCAGATATATTTGCTTGTTGGAATAATCTTTTCATTCTGCTGTTTCTGAACCAAAATTCAAGCGGAGGGTAAATTATTTTCTTGTGCCAAATCAAGTCACAGCATTATCATTTGCCGATTATGTCTTGACTGAGATAAATTATAGCGTTGCACAAATTGCTATGTCTGTTTGGCCTGCAGTGAATGATACGAAACAGTAAACTTTACAGAGAACTAGAAAAGCTTCTTAGAACGTCAGTTATCCTATATAATGCATACTTGCATTTTTACTTTATGAAATATTTTGAATACAACATCGAGATTCACAACAATTGGAGTAGAGAACATACCTTTTTTAAATATTTCTTGTGAAGTTTCATTGCACCACTGCAAGCTTTTTTGGCATCCAAATTTCCAGTAATGTCATTCAATATCTGAAAAGGTATAAAAGAAAAAAGTTTGAAAAGCGAACAGAAATATTCATGAATGAGAAGAAAGAAACAAAAGTTCTCTGGGTACTTTCATGGCAATGTATCCAATTTTTAATGTAGTGAATTTCATAAAGAGGACACTAATCATATTGTTTGTCTCTATACAACAGAGAACTCCTTTTCTTCCAATGAAAATAATAGCTTTTCATTCTCACCAATGAAGAGAAATTCTTTTCATTCTTTCTAATGAAGAGAACCCCTTCCATAGTAATATAACAAAAGTTCTCTTCAATAAAGGGAATTTTCATCAATGAAAAATTCTCAACCAGTAGTACTCTTCATAAAAGAGAAACTTGATTCTTTCAGTTGAAGAGAATTCCTCTCCATGAAAAGTTATGTTCAAGCACAGGAACTATTTTCAGCTACTCTTGAAAGAAATGCCTTTTTTCAGTTTCTTTACTGTGCTTAACTCTAAAACTATCTGGCAAATTGAAGGTTCATAGAAACTGAAGTTGCTAACTTATGAAGCAAACCTTAACAACATCATCCAGGCCACGAGCTTCTTGAAGTAGCTTTGTGCTTTTATCTTTCAAGACACTAGCGACAAGGAAAATAGAAATGGGAAGGGGGGCTTCTGAAATCTTTGCTCCATTTTTCATATTTTCTCTCTCATACTTCCCACACTGACGAATTGATTTTGCTTTTCCTTTAGATCCCTCAGCTTTATTATTAGCTGATTCAGCTTCTTCATACAAATAGAACAAGTCGGGATCATATTCTAGTGCCCACATCATCTATTAAAAGGTTAAACAACCATAGATACCATCAGTTTACATAAACAAAATTCATCCTCTCGGACAGGAAAAGAGAAGCATACATACATACTGCAAGTTAATGCATATCAGTATAGGCTAGACAGCAAATATGAATACAAAAAATAAAGTAACCTTCGCAAAAGAAATTTTCTTTTTAGAAACATTGCACGACACAAACTCATCCATATGAACATACTTAACTAGGCCAATGAATAAAAGCAAAACATAAACAGAACTAAACATGCAGGATTCTTAATATGATTCATTATTTCTCCCTTGCACACCTTAGAAACTATGCCCTATGTCTAATGCCACTTCTGGTTTCATTTCTCCCTTGCACACCTGATTAGATTGTTCTTCCCTTCGTGTTCATTTTTATTCCAAGTAAAAATAATATCTAACACAGTCAGTCAATTTTATTGTATGAATAAGAGGAAAGTACACCTAAACTACCCCTACACTTCATGTGTATCTCATCCCAAGATTTGATGATATTTCTCAATTCACCGAATAGAAAAAATGGCAGACAGTATCAGATAAGATAAACCATACCTCCCAGAGATATATTGAGTCACAGAATGAGAATTCTCGGCGGAACAATACCATTAGCATTCTGAAAGCAAATAGATAGTCACCTCCACCTAGAGTCTCTGTGTCCGAAGATCATATAAAAGAAATTCTTGTTACTTTCTTTCTGGCACATTAAATTGAGAGGTGCACAAGAAAGTTAAAACTGAAATATTACAAGAAAAACAACTTCAACAATTGTATAATCCTGTAATGTAAGTATATATGTAGATAACTGCAGCCTGCACTACACCAGTTGAGCAAGAAAAATAAAAACTGTGTTAATCTCACAATGGTTGGAATAGCTTTGTATGCATACACAAAATGGCTATTTTAGATAAAAGACAGAATTCTTTCTCCCCCAACCATTAGATTCAGTTCAGTGATTCACAGATACATGCAAGAACCAAACTGCATTGTTTACATCACAGCATATATATTTCCTTTCTTCTTTGTTTAACAGCATATAAATGAATAAACTTAGACAAAACTAGAACTTTGGATTCTAAGGGTTTGAATTAGAATCTCACAGCAAATGTATTACCCTCTATTTTCTGTTTAATGACACTTACTTAGAAATGACAGATGCAAGATTTATTGATGACAAATGTTTATCATAGATTATCACCTAAAATTAGAAGCAAAAACATATATATTCTGGAGCATACCTAAATGCTGATGTAGTTTCGGATCAATGACTTGAGTAATTGAAGCCAAATTACCAAGTTGTGTTTCCACGCCAACAGAACTCTCAGTGCATCTGAAATTTCCTCGCTTCACAATTTCAAATAAGAACACATATATATCACTAAGAATCCAGAAATTGAGTTGAAAAAATAAGGAAAAATCGAAAGCTATGCCATGACAAGAAGCATTATATCCAATTGATAATATAGAGTACAAAATCCACAAAACCTCTCCAGTACCTTTAGATGTAGGCAGACTAACTCTGCACTAACAGAGATCAGACACTTAGAACAAAAGAACATGCTTCTTAGTGTCGTTTTTAGTTACATGTCCTATTTCATTAAAAATAATGAAAAAAACAATTTCCTCTTGTGCCATCTAGAAGGCAAGGATCATATGATTTTCACTAGAGATGCATCAGGAAGAGAAAATTGATTAAGTATCGAGAACCAACCAAGCATAATTTTCCATAACATTGATGAAAACAATTTAAAGAACCACCAAGTAGGTTTTACAGAGGGAGCAAATTATGTTGTGCATCTCTGCACAAGAGCAGACAGGCCTAGTACTTCTCTGGGTACAACAAAGACCAATTGAACAGCCTGTGCAGAACCAGATAAAAAGAAAAACAACATAGGAAGCAGAGAACAAGAAATCAATTTGTGAAGCAACCAATAAAAGGAATCGATGTAAATTTTTTAATAAATTAACATATAAGTTGACTGCATATTGTTAAAGGGGAACCTAGATAAACGCTGCACCATGGAAAGGATTTTACAAGGGAAGAAGAGGTGGAAAAGGCTTAAATGAATACAATCACTAGTTATTGCATTGTTCCAATCATTATCAGGAATCTTGAAGAGACAATTCTAAGGAGATGAAATCTATACAATGAAACTTAATTTTATTGTTGATAGTTAAAATATTAATGACAAATTTTATCGTAATTCATTACGAGCTTTAAGTACAACCCTGAAAAATGCAATCTTATATATGATATTGCAGTGAAACCTCACGCCATACACTAAATTCACTGGGAAAAGAGTACGTTATGTACCAATCTTCGCATCAAACGTTCAAAGCACCAAAATGCGTCAGTTTCATCTTCGAGAAGAATTATCATGGGGGAACACAGATCGCTCATTCCTGCTCATGTCACAAAGTTCAACTGCAGAGTTAGCCGATATTGCAAAAGAGACAAAGTTTTGTTATATTCTGCTACATGATGACATGTCAATAGAGTATTAAACTTATTATCCTTGAAACAAATGCTACTATATTTATAATGGTATATGATCAGTCTGTTATACACAGAAAATATAAGATCAGATCAGACCATTAGAATAGTCTTTTCAACCATCCAACTTGTCCTGCATATTGCATGTGAATATCTGCGTGAAAGTTTTTATTTTTTAATGGTAAGATCCATCTATTCCAAGGTTGAGTCACAAAGAAATTGAAAACAGAACAGTAGCAATTTTGTCGCTAGTGCACCAATCTGAAAATTTTTTTTTTTTTTTTTTTACTATTTCAAACATCCACATAAACTACAAATGCTAAACAAAGGCTTTGAGGGAAGCTTATACGTGTCAACCATCATTATTTCATCAACCAAAGCAAAGGTACATGCTATTGTCCATAATAAGCTAAAACTGCAAGGCAAGGCCAAATGGAAGGAATCTTAATGGGTTTTACTGGTCTGTCAAATCTTTTTTCATCCAATGAAGCCCCAATAATAAAAGAAGCTTGATTTAGTTACCCACCTTGACAATAGCCAACGTCTGTATCTAGCCAGGCATAAACAGCCAGAATATCCCAAAGTTTTGACAAGTTTTCTTGCTTCTCATAAAACACCAGTGTTCTGTCAGTGCGAATCACATCAAGACCTGACATAAATAGTATCAAAGTAGAATTGGTCAGGATCATAACTGCTCTAAAGGAGAAAGAATATCAGGTAAGCTAGACCACTACTTATTCTTGATGATTAACATGACAAACTGAATCTCCTACCATACAAGTAGGGAATAATAAGTTATATTAATTTTCAAAACCAACTTTTCCATCGTGACTCATCATAGGTAAGAAATCCTTCAAAAGACATGAATCTAAACCAGTCTACCAAATATCAAGCTGGGATAAAAATATGGAGATGATGACATATTCCTAGACAATGTGTAAGTGCTATCCGAACTGCAATCTCATGATCATTATGCTCGTAATCATGAAACATCAATTCTCATTAGTAATGACTGATTGCCAGTACAATAATGGTACTACAAATCCTTAACTTACTGAATTAATCAAATGTCAAAATGGGAAACTGAGAACTGACAGAAGGGGCAAATTCGCAAAACCAAAAGAGGATGAGCATCTGAAATTAATAGGCACCACTAACCTATTTGATGTAGTGTAAGCAGCCACTGAATAACTTTCTTGTCCAGAGGACCACAGCTAGCAAGCTCTTTCACAATTTGTGTACTATTGGAAACAGTAATACCTGGAGAATCCATGACATTAACATTTATAATATTTGGGTTTCAGTATAGGTACTATCTTTAGAATGTTAGGTCAATTACTTGCCTGAATTTGTTTCTTGAAGTACTAAAGGATCTTGAATGGGCTGACCATCTTCAGTGATTACAGGTGCTGTGATAAATTTGCCACTTCCAACAACAGGAAACATTTCACGACACTCCTCCTTCCGCCTAGAATATTCCAACCTGAGGATGTAGACAAAAGAAACAACGCTTAGAAAATGATCTCCTAAATATGGCAGGGATTTTAGTTATTGAACTCCCAAAAGATTATTTAAACAGACCACATAAAGATGAGGGAATATAGTCCTTTTAACTTTATCAGTATAAAATTACCACAACAAAACCAAATATATAATAAAATTTGTAAAAGCATATAGGATTAGGACCCTACAATCTCACAGGAAATCTTTATGCACTAACTTTTAATATCATTCTAATGTATGCAATGCAAGAAAAGTTGACCACCTCCGACGTTGCCGTATCTGCTCTCGTTCATCAAATGTGCTCTTAGGATCATAACAACCAAGTAGAAACTCCCAAACTTCTCCTCTAATTGATGGATGGATCCCCTAAGGAGACAAAAAAATATTAGTGCAAATTATCAACATCCACAAGTTGATAAGAAGGAATAAGAAAGCTAAGTAGTGCATGAAAGCAAATAGAAATGAAAGTAGAATATAGTAAATTCTGCTGTCTATTTGCAAACTTATATAAGCTTGCTAGTAGAGGGAAGATATTATTATGACCTAAGCAGCCATAAATTGACAGCTGCAAGATTGCTGAAGGTCAGAAAGGATAAAAGTTGACACAATCATGATAATCATTATCAATACGAGATGTTTTAAGCGATTCAGCAAATCTATGCCCACAAAGCAATCTCATGCAGATTTATTCCACGTTAATAATACTAAATTCAGTTCAAACAATCAAATAAATTCAAGAGAAAACAACTATGCTACTAACTGAAACATTAAATATTGAAGGCTCCTGCTTAGTATAACTTTAAATATGTCCAAATATAGGCTAGTACTTAAATATACTAACATCAAGGATATATCAAAACATGGTTTGCAGTAGCTTTTAAACGAAGAAGATGAACTCACCCCACGTTGGATTCGACCTAGAGTCTTGCCTATATCCAAGTGCCCTTCTGCGGCAAATGCAGCCTGCCATTTCCTAGCACTTAGAGTTTTACCGGGCTGCATTGACAGATCAAAACAGTAAGTTTCAGTAATGCCACACAAACGCACATGCTATAGGATCATGAAATTGTAATCCAAATTCATAAATACCATCAGGGGCGAGCATGTAAAATTCTTAAAACTAATAATGCACTACTGTCCAAAACAAACAACTTTTCACGAATCATATTGTGAATGAAAGGTGAAGTTGCTCAAGATTTGAAAGGTTTAAAGATTATAAATGGTTGCCCTAATGATATTTTCTTACGACCTTAACTCCATTCTTGTAGATATGTATGAAAACATGGTTAAAATAAATGTTTTGGCTCAAAAGCCTTTAAAATCATAAGTTCATTAATTTATCATCCAATTAACTTCAATTCTGCTCAAAATGGTTTCATCCAAGAAACCAATATGTATGAGGTTTTTATTAAAACAAGAACAATTCCTGCATTTTTCATAACATAATCCAAATTAACATTAACACACATTTTTCATCACATTTCAATGACCCCAGCAACACAAGACAGCTTAAAATTCATAAATCAATTTATAACAATTCAATCCAACACGTTTTGCAAATTTCCATTATTTACAAAACGAAAAACAACAGCTATCCAAGAACAAAAGAAATATAAAATGAAACTTTACACCAAATAAACCAACAAGAAGTACCAACCTTGATTTTGAATCTGGTTTTGGGCACATCAGTGCAATCCGCCCGTACCTCGTAGTAAGAATCAGCAGATTCTGCTAGCACCCCCCACATTTATGAACAAAAAACACTTCCAAAAAATCTGTTTTCAGAAAACAAAATCCAGCTCCCTCAAATCAGATCCCCCAGCCAAATTATATTTTCAGATGAGATTCATAAATGCTAAAGATGGGGGACCCGGATGAGGTGCTGTCGAAACACAAAAGAATTGATGAATGCTAAAGAATCAACAAGGAAATGAACCAAGAAGAACTTGTTTTTCATTAAATTTTTTTTTTTATATAATTATTGTTGTTATGAAAGATTAGCTGTTTTGTTGTAGCTGGTTATGCTGGATTTGTAAAAGTTTTCTGTATGTCAAAATGGTGAGATGGTAGCCATCCCACGGCACGACTGCTGGGCGGTCAATCGTTATTTTAACGTTCCTTGTTATTTCTCTTCGCTCCCTCCACTCCATGGAATTACTGTCTTATTTATTTAATTTTATTGTATTTATAATGACTTTCCTTTTTTTTTTTTTGTTGTTGTTGTTATTTTCTTTTCCGTCTTTGTTCTACAATTAAATTCAATTTATCTCTGCTGCATTTACTAACCTTAGTTTAATGGTGATACTGATACCTGTAAAAGAATTACTTTAATACCAGCAAAAACTAAGTATCTAAAATTAACTTAGGGTAACTTCACTTTTTTTTTTTTTTTTTAAATTAACTGTAAGTTCATAAAAGTGAAATTAAAAAAAAAAAGAATTATTTTCTTTTACTATATTTAAAAGTAATGTACTGTATTTTTCTTGGATTACAGACGAGAAGGAGGATGGCAGGCTTGGCAGCGACGAGAGCGCGTGATCGTGGGAGTTGGTTGACATCATGACATGCACTTCTAACTGGGCATATGAAATTGCGTGTTAGGAATTCGTCAAAATAGAACTCTAAAGCCAGCATATTCCACTTGTTTTCTGGTTGATGGTAGATAAAGCGCGCGGATCATTAAATGCCGTACTACCGGTATACGGCCAACATCACGTGGGTTAGGTGTGGGATTAATTATAATACTTCTCAATTAACAGGAAGAAATAATCTTTCTAGAATAGATCGTATTTATAATTTTATATAAAGTGACGCTATGCAATATGTTCCTTCATTTTTTTTCAATTATAATTTTTAATTTTATTTTATATTTTACGAAATTAGAGATTATAATTTAAAAATTAAGAATTGTAACAAAAATGTTAAAAATTAAAAATAAATGTTAGTTACATATCCATTTTCGGTACTTGCACAATCCACTTAATTTGACCCCTTTGAAATTCTATGAATTATTCCAATTAATATGCCTGAATCCATTGTAATGAAATTGTAGTATATGCCTTGTAATGATATTGGAATTTGATGAATGATTTCTTCTAAATTTCAATACTATTAAATTTTTGGGTTAGGCTCGAAGTTAATAGTTGAATTTGTAAAATCGAGTCTACGTGTTAACTTAATCTTGTCTAATGATAATAAGGAGGGTTACTTAATTGCATGGCAGAAAACAAGTTGTATATCTTCATATATATTTATACACATATATATTCTCTGTCTATCTGCAGAAACAGAAACTAAAATTACAAAGTGATAATAAAGACTAACCACAGCACCAGTTTTGTTTGGTAGCTGACTATTGAATCTAAGACTTAACGTTAATTGCAGCAAGACTTGATCTGCGTGGACAAGGGCAACAGAAGAATGGTCAAAAGCAACGAAGAAGCAGTTGTCGCAATAATTAGTGGGAGTATTTGTATATATAATTTACGGCATTGAAGTTTCAATATACATTATTCCGTTGTTGGTTGGAAAGGAGCATCAAAGAAAGAAAGTAATTTCTTATTTGGGCCATTAATTATTACAAAAAGAGCTGATATGGACTATTGGGGTTGCACAGAAACAGATTTTGATTTGTAGAAAACACTGGATAGAATCCGAGTGTTCGTCAATTTTCTTGGTTTTGTTTAGAACAGTGTTCCATTGCTAAAGAAGCCAATTTCAATGGTAAGAATTCATCAAGAAATCAATGGGATAGGTCAACAAGGTTCAAGCAGCTACATTTTTTTCATTTTTTTCTGCTAATTCGTCGCAATTCACAAAATTCTCTTGTACTCGATCAAACATGCCATGAATAGTCAAACATTGCTTTTTAGTTGTAGTCAATTAGAATGAATTTTA
Organism: Trichilia minutiflora; assembly: GCA_035590515.1. Lineage (NCBI taxonomy): Eukaryota > Viridiplantae > Streptophyta > Magnoliopsida > Sapindales > Meliaceae > Trichilia > Trichilia minutiflora. Next base: position 13,460,241 of record JAVXUL010000008.1, on the reverse strand, counting down.
AATGGATTATTATCTATAGAAGAAACTTGAATTAGCCACAATTATATGTTTACATTTTTCTATAATTCTTAAATAACACGACAGATACTGTCTCAATCGGAAAGAATTAGAGATATTGGCATTTAGAAAGAGAGAAATAATTCACTGTCGATTAAGAAAGTGAAGGGTGATGACTGATGAGATGAATGTGAAAGTCGATATGGTTTCCTAACAAAATAATAAGCTAGTTAGTTGTCTAAACATGCATTACCGTTAGCACTTGGGTCCTCCCGAATTAAGGAAGGAGGTGGATAATGACCACAGTGCACACAATTTAGCCTGAAATGCTCTATCATCCATTATTTGAGACATTCTCTTTTACCTATGCTCGCGACGATCTCGTCGTGCCTTGACCCATCACATTTATGAAGGTGCTCTTTGGGATGTCCTGCTGTGCGTTTGCGTTGGCATTGTTGTCTTGTTGGGCTTTCGCATTGACAACGCATGAGTGCTTAGCTCACCAAGGAATCCAAAGTTCAACTAATTAATAATATTCAATTTCATCATTTATTATTCATTATATAACCTCCAGCACAAGACTTGAATATTCTTGATGGTTGTGAAGCGAAGTATTGATCCAGTCCCAAACTCCCAGAAAATTAAAAACATTCAAAAGTGCCTGATGGACACAGATGCTTTGCACTGGAAGCTAAGAAACCCAAAGAAGAGACAAGAATAATCAAGAGTAAAAGCTTCTCTGACAGCTTGCCTTTGCCTACAAAAACCCATTCTCATCACCTCTCAGGATTCAATTCACTGATCATCACACGGTTTCAGCTTAATTTCAGTAATCATCAATAGTTACAGCATTTAATTGTTCTTTCTTCAAAGGCTAAAAACATGGTGAAAGTGATGAGATTAGATATCAATGGCAACAAAAGCAAAGCATTGGGACTTTTATGTCTCATGCTTTTGATGCAAAAGAGTATTGCAAGAGAGTTCCCAGTCGGAGGGAAGGGTACCTGGGGTGTTCCTGCGGATAACACCACTCTCACCTATGATCAATGGGCGGAAAAAAACAGATTTCAAATCGGAGACTCCATAGGTAACTAACTTCTATTCTAACAATTCATTTGTTGAAACAAATGAAGAGCAGAGGAAGTAAATATCAACTTTTTTTTTCTTTAATTCGGTTGATCCATGCGTGTTTCTACTACGTACTGCAGTTTTCAACTATGCATCCGGAGAAGATTCAGTGCTTCAAGTAACCAAAGATGCTTACAACGATTGCAGCACAGACAATCCAATCGCAAAATATACGGATGGCCACACTGTCTTTACATTCAATCAATCTGGGCCTCACTATTTTATCAGCGGCAATAAGAACAACTGTCACAACAATCAAAAGTTGGTGGTGGTCGTCTTGGCAGAGAGAAGCAACCGCTATTCAAACTCAACTCAAACCAACCCATCTTCTCCGCCTTCACCTTCAACCCCCAACGAAGTCACACCAGCTCCAGCACCTTCTGGTGAATATTCTCCACCAGAAGGAACTGTTGAGGTTAACCCAACTCCAGCTCCACAAGCTCCACCAAGTGCAGCATCTCCTACCTTTATTAGTCTTGTCAGTTCCGTTGGAGCATTCGCTGCTTCTTCGCTTCTTATAGCAATTTAAGTTAAAGATACCACTGTTAGTTTGGTTGGATGCATTGTGAGGTGGGTTTGATTTGTTAATTCTCTTATTGTCTTCAGTATTTTTTCTTTTTGATATCTCTTAATTTCTTGAAGAATTTTCCGAATAAATGGACAGTGTGTTCCAATGTTACAATTTACAAACAGGAAATAAATAGAATGTATACCATGCGCACCTTCATATAAAATATTCTCTTCTTAAATTTCACTTTCTTCTGTTGTCGCACGCTCTGAATTATGTATTTAAGTACCTTGTGCTTGAATCAACTCTCAGCGTAGCATGTAATATGGACCAAACATAATAGTTTCTTGTATATCATCACTCTTGTGCCAAAAACTGGTGTGTTTTTTTTTCTTTTTTAAATGCCTCGAAAAGTAGTCGTCGAATAAATTGAAATGATTTTCAAGAGAAAAGGCCAATTATGAAGATGGACTCGTAAAATGAAAGCAATCTTGAAAACCAATTGATCAAAAAGTTTCCCAACCATAGTTTTTGTGGCTACATGACAGTCAAAATAGATGTTATCCTGGCGTCCCATCTCCGGGAACAAGTGGGACGCACAGCTTCACAAAATCACCTTTTGTTAAGAAAAAAAAAAGGAAGCATTGTTAAACCCTTAAAGAAAACTTTTAAGAAGATCATTTCCTACAAAAAGCAAATGAAATGACAAACAGATCTTTTCAAGCTTTGTAGCATATCCAAAATTGGGTACATTTTTTCCATTTGTTTTCAAAGTATACAAGTCTCACTATTGAATGGAGTACAGAAAAATTAGGATTCTTTACATACCAGTTTCAACTTTCTATCAAAAATTCTTGCCTAGTTCAATTTTTTTCATGAGTCTCACTGTATTGTGCAAAATTGAATCCAAAATCCCAGCAACCTGAAATCAACAGGCAAGGACTATTATATAGTAATAACGCATTGATGAATTGTTACAGTGAAGGCCCGGAAAAAAAAATACTAACCGTAAAAACACCCCCAATAATAGCACAGACATTGGTGATGAAGTGTGAAAAGGACTTCGGACGTTCCGTAATAACAACCTGTTTAAGGAAAATAAAGAATATGAAAATAAAATAAGACAATATAGTCAATATTTGTTTTTCCTTTTCAGAAAGGTAGGTATAAATGATATCATGGAATGATCTGTTACTTAACCTGCATAGGAGATAGCTCAAAATGAAATTTTGCGGCCGGTATATATATGCTCTGGGCAAGGCTACTGTGGGCTGTGTACTCGTACTCCTCAAGTAATGGATGTTCAAGAGAATATCTTCCCGTTATCACCTCGGTTTTAACTATTTGAAGATAATGCTCTATCTGCAAATGCAACAGTCAGAAAACAGCAAATCCATAGAGTGGTTGAATATAAGATATGTTGAGAATTTCAAAAGAACTACGACTCACTGAACATCAGAAAACAGCAAATCCAAACAGTAGCTGAGTGTAACATATGTTGAGAATTGCATAAAGCCTACCACTCACTGAACATTTTAGCACTATCAAGGTAAATATTTACGCAGTACAGCTTAGTGTGAGTCAAGGCAACAACAAATTGATTTTGAGCTAACGTGCGTAAAGATAATCACATCAAATGATACATCTTAAGATTAAAAGGAGCTTTGTTACTTATCATCAATGCCATTCCAAAGGAAATAAATAAAACAAGATGACAATCACTGGGTTTTTTAGCATCACGTCCTTCCCCATCTTCCCTTTTGCCACTGTGGCTTACATACTTTCCATTTAAACCATTCAAAAAAAATTATCAGTGTTCAATATGGTAATTGAAATAATAATAAATAAATAAGGCCATATAAATAAACAGGTTTTTGGCAAGGAATAAATCATAAAAATGATGCATAAAAAATAGTACAAAGTAATTAAGAGTACTAAAACCCCATCTTCCTGTAGCTTCAACACATTCTAGGGAGCTATGCACTTCTTGTCTAAGGCAGGTGCACATTTATCTATTCAACACATCAAAACATAAATATAATGCAAGGCTGCTACAGTAGCATTTGATAAAAAAGCAAGTAACAAGAATCATGTGAAGTTACTGACTTACCGTGACATTTGCACCTAAATCCCGATTATTAATGAATGATCGACCATTCAGCTTATCATGGCTTCTGCCAAGATAAGGTATCAATCGCTGGACATCACTCATCAGCTTAGGTGACAGTTTCCGACCAAATGAAAGATGAGATATGACATGTGACATATTCATTTGAGAAGTATCAAATGAATGGGCTGCCGATCGAGCAGAGATGATAAGATTACCAGGAACCTGTAGAGGACAAGATTGCTCAAATTAAACACTTAAATATGCTAATCTCAAACAGCTGAGCATAGTATGTTGCAAGCACGTTTCAATTGTGTAACCATCATGCAGCAGGATTTAGAAGTAAGAGATCCTAATTCATAACAATGAACTGTGATCTAAGCTAATGCTATATTAGTAAACATTCATTCAGGACATTTACCTTCTTTACACGAACATATCCTTCAATTCTACACCCTCCTGCCTTTGGTGCTGGTCTTTTGACATTCTCTGCTGTATTGTTATTTTTACTGTCTAAAGCTAACTTATGAGACTCCTCCTGAATTGGTGCAACCAATCCTTCAATAGTCTGCAAAGGACAAAATCTTCAGATAGTAATAATATCCAAAATTAATATCCAAAATTGCCAAAGTAAATAAGTCAAAATTTCAAATTTGAACATGCTTGACCTTGACCAGGCTATCAGTATCTCGATCCCCATAATAAGATTCATGATCATGGTGACCATGTTCATCCCTGTAATAAGCACAAGTCAGTCAGTAAAAGATTGATTAAGAACCATAAACATGAAACAGAAGAAATAACTTCATAAGAAAGCATATAAACCTAGAAAGTATTAGAAGGGATAAGTGAATTATTGAGCAACTTATTAGTGTCACGAATGATGAAGCACTTATATTCTGAAAAATTTTGTCCTGTTTTCTTTCTGCCAGATTTTAACTCTTGGTAGGATGGTAAAAATCAAAAGTTATTGCAGGAAATAAGAAATGGAGAAATGTTGCCTACTTGTTCTTATGAGAGATATCTTGCATATAAATCAGAATGCTCTGCTACCATGAAAGTGTATGTTCTTGTGTGTGAGTGTTGGTGTTTCGAGAGAGGGAAAGACAGTAACTTCAGAACAAGTCTTTACACATAAATATACAGGGCAGGCCAAGGGAAAAATAAAATGACGTAGATATTGTGTTAACATATGATATAGAACAATTAGAAGCTTTTACAGTCAAAATTCCTTATAAGTTAGACAAATCTAAATGTTATAAAATTTTCAATAGAAACAATGAAAAGAAACATACATATTTAATGTTTAACCGAAAAAGAAGAAGAAGAGTGAAAACATCTCATTTACCTGACATCACTTCCTTTACGGAATATACGAATAGATGGATACGCTTGTATATGATGCCTGAACATTCATGATGGCGAATGTGTCAAAACAAAAATAATAATCACAGTTGCAAGAATGCAAAATTGGAAAACGAAAGAGAAAAGAAAATTAACTGAAAATGAGAAAGGAAATACCTCCTACACAATTCAACTTCAACAGTGCAATCAACATTTCCCAAAAGAATACGACCATCCATTTCAGGATCATATCTGTAAAAAAAAGGGCAAACAGCATAAAAAATCCCTAAAGCATGTTATCAAAACAGGACTTACTAAGCTAACTAAATGATAAGACACATATATCCTTTATAAAATCGAAGGGAAGAAAGAAAAAACCTCTCTCTCAATATATGGGCTGCTTTCTCCCATGATGGTTTCTGGAAGTAAAAGAAATAGAAAGACAAAAAGATAAAAAGTGGGTGAGGAAAGAGTACTCCATGACATCATCAAAGCAAGTCTAATCATACAGTCAATCAAAAAACAGAAAACCCTTCATGGTTGTACAAAAAACATACAAAGTTCCACACAAAGACACAAAGTAGCCAGATTAATCAAAGTAATAAAGGCCTTTACGTCACGTGTGAGCAGGTTCACACATAAGAGACCTATGTGAATCAAATTAATGAATTAAGTTTAGCAGCTATATCAACAAAAACATGTTAAAGAAAATAGTTCAATGAGGTAAAACTAGGCAACAATGATTTCAGAGAAAAAGGACAAACTTTGAGAAATAAATGGTGATAATAAAAGTACCAGGCGTTTGCTCCAGAAACACCATGGTGCATAAAAATTGACAACTAAAATGGGATACCTGAAAAGGGAACATGTAATAAAAATCAAAGAAGGTATCACCACAATTGCCACATGGCAAGAAGAAACTTGTGATCACATAATTAGAACAAAGAATTTACTGATGGGCATAGCTATCAAAATTAGTAGCCATTAGTGGAACAGAGCCTTCAACAGAATCTCCATCAACTTCCTCTCCATGCTTGATTAAATGAGTAACGGGCACCGAGTGAAATTCAGAACCAGTGGGTCTTAAATCATGATCTATAGAAAATTTGCGGATAGTTTTTGTTATATTTAACCTGTTCTGAAAACAAAAACAGCACAATATCAGACTGGTTCTTACAACATGTAGACCAAACAAGGATCAGTAGTGATAGGGGATAACAACAGGATACAAGGCTGGGAAATTTTTCTTTCATTCTTTCCCAGCTAAAGAAAGAGAGAGAGACCAAAAAAAAATAAAAATTGACCTCTCATTAACAAAACTTCTCTTGTCAACCTCATAAAACTAGCGTACAAATGCATGTTTAAACTTTTCAAGATATTTATGACCTAGAATTATCACCAAATGAATGCGACCTTTGACATATTAAGTATTATGCTTCTACATCACCAACTCTTTTACAAGATTAATCATAATTGATTCAAGCTTCCTAATTGCCTACTTTATTAAAGAGATCTTTTCTATTATCTTGAAATAAATATACTGGATAGAAGTATTACTGAAAAGAAGGGCAATAAATAAAAAGTTTATGTAAATGAATGAACACATCAAAATAAAATTTAGATGTTAAAATAGAAATACAAGTTTGCTTGTGATAAAAAAGTAAAAAGTATCGGAATTCAACGACTTACAGTTCCCAACACATCACTCACGTCAATTGATGCAAATTCACATGAAAGTGAGGGAAAACTGCATGACAAGTTGAAGATGGTCAGCTAAAACAATTTATTAGAAAAAATACATTTTTAAATAGACATTATGGGCATAAAAATTGCAGAATTTGAATTAACAACAATATAGCAGGAAGAACTAGGCCATCAACTTTAAACAAATAAGTACAGAAACAAGAAAAAAGAATGGGACCAGTTATAGCAGACTGTATGCAACAACTAAAATCCAGTTTGTATTTAATTAAAATGCTGTTATGAGTAGCAACATACATATGTTAAGTGGAATTTATTCAAAATGAAATTAGTCAGAGAAACATGGAAATAATGTCTGTCACATGAACAACAAGGCTATCCAAGCACAACTCATTATTGCTGCAGCAAGCGACATATTACCATAAATGGGATGAGTCAGAAAAACTCTCTCTTCCTTCCCAATCGGTCATCTGTCTTCTTTCCTAAAGCAATTAGGTGGTTGATCAAGCGAGAATCTCCATTCTAAATGATAGTGTATAAGCTACCTAAGATACCAGTTAATTGGCATCAATCAGTAGTTGGTGAGTCTTCTATGATCACAAGCAGAGTGATTCGGTTATTGTGAAAACAAAGAGGTAGTGCAGCACAATTATAAAGTCTTTCCTATTCTCTTTCTATGGCTATCTGTGCTCCTAGGCTAAGCTAAGGCCTCTTTCTTGCTTTCAAGAATACCTGAAAAAGAAGGACTAATCGCCAGACAATGCTAAGAATAATAAGTTTTTGACAGTTTGAAGCATTCAGTGTTCACAGTTCTTGCTAATTGTTATAACCTACTACTTCTTGAAGACTGTTGGAATCTGTTATTGATCCTGAACTGACTCCAATCACCAAATGACAAGAAAACAAGACATCACCTTGTCCACATTTTGGACTTGATAAAATTCAACTGACTTCTACCGAAAATTTTAATATGTCCTCCAACTATAAACATCGGTAGCAATCTTTAACAAACATTTTGAGGCCGCTAGCATATATCTGGGTAGCAAATATGCCTTATAAGAATGCACATAACGTAAAGAAAAAATGTGCATGGTCAGCATTCTTAATACAATCTAAATTCCCTGCTTTGAACTTAATGGTTAATTCCAAACCATTAATACATTATATGAGTTATATAATAACAACAGAAAAATACACAAGTGGATACATGTGTATCTAATCCAAAAGATGAAAAGCAGGAATAGTCTAAACATAACTTCCAAATACTTTATAACTAAAAGCGATATCGTTTAACTGATATCATAGAACTCTACCTGATGTTAAAATCAATTCGTAAGAAGTCCCCATCAGAACTCCTGTCAACAATAACAGCTGTAGAGGTTGTCACTGTTAAATAATTATTGAGTTCCTGCAGAATGAAATAACTATTTATACAAAATACACAACAAGCCCTTATTAAGATTAAAATTTACTAAAGAGGCAGCAAGGCCAGAGGAAAAGGGGAAGTGTTATGCACCATAAGAGAAGTAGTAAAAAAATAAAGAAGAACAAGAGAACTTATATATAGAATAAAAGCAAAGAAAACTCCATCAATGCATTATCATACAAAAAACAACCCATAAGGATAATAATATACCGAAAGCATCCAAATTCAACAACAATAACTAAGAAAAGATGTACAACTTCGCAAGGTAGTACCTACCATTCCAAATAAAAACATCATAAAAAAGGCTGCTATAATGGATAATCCTGCACCAGATAGTGATGCCTCAGTCAAATCCCTTGGAATTTTCCTGCAAACATAAAAGAAATAAGTAAACATTACTGACCTAATTTTATTATCCGTATTACATACTATTTTTAGACAGTGCCTGAAAAAGGAAAAGGTTAATATGCCTCAGCCTACCAATTTAAAAGGAAAATACCCTCTACTGGATTCATCATTACTTCATCCAATCCAATTCCTTGTCCAGTACATCAGCCCAAACCAAGTTTTTTTCTCAATTTTTTTATTTCAAAACCAGCTGTACCATTTGTTCCTAAGATAAATACTCTTCCTACCCATTTACATTCTTCTTTCTACTTCTCAAACTTAATCATATATGATACGAAGGTACAGAACGAAATTCTTTATACAACTAGTGTTCAGTTTAATGCTACAACACTTCAGCACATAGCACTACTGTATGAAACATAATTCTAGCAATGGATTAATATACTTTTACAAACATATTAATGCTAGCGCGAATGTTACAATTCTACGCTCACTAAAATTATTCATTTCATGTAGTTCATAATAATGAATCAAAACCCAAACACTAAGTATAATGAGCAACACAAATCATTAGTATTAAAATATCGTTTAGCATTCAGGCTAATTAACCAAAAAAACAATCTAAAAACACCAAAATCCAAGAAAATCCTATGCCAAAACCGGATACACTACTGTTCAATATTTCCAAATATAAAAAACGTAAAATGAAATAATAATTCAATAAAAACATTGGGGTAAAAAAAAAACTTGCGTTGAATATCGATGCTGCGGATCAGTACAAGGCACGAACATAGAGAGAAATGGAGATCTGACCTGTAAAAATCGACGGATTTGATCTTGGTCGAGGAAATCATGATTGCTTTCTGCGACGGAATCAGATTTCACAAGAGAAATGAAGGCATAATAGATCTGGCGATGAGATGGGACGATGACAAAAGAAACGAATTCTTATAAATTCTTACACTGAAATCTGAATCAGACTGCGCCTACTCTCCGGTGCGTTTTGAGCTTATTTGGGGATAATAACATCGGGATCATATATTTGTATTTATTTAACAATCAACCCTGTAGTATTGAGTTTCGACTCCTGACACCACAATACGAAGTTTAAATTTAGGAATAGCAATTTGGGTTATCATAAGTTTATTCATTACAAATTTGATATTATTAAATAAATTATAATTAAAAATTTTGATACGAATAATAATTGAATCGTATTCATATTACACGATTAATAATCATGTCGAATTTGAATATAATATTTTAAATTTATTTAAAATATAATTAATTAAATAAATAATTATATTTAA
>JAVXUL010000008.1:13396418-13450272 GCA_035590515.1 Trichilia minutiflora | reverse complement strand
GTTGGTTAATGAGTTTGAAAACAGGTACTAATGCCTTGCGGGTTCTAGAGGTGCATTCTAAATAATAGGATGTATTTCTGGGATTCGCGACGATTGCCACGTGGCCGACTAGGGTCGGGGCGTGACAATATCTATATCAAAAGTTATGAATACTTAAAGTGATAGTCCTTAATTGATAGAAAAAAGAGGTAAGTATTGATATATAATAGCATCGATACTTAATGTTGAGTGTTACGATTATCAATAACCTATCAAGAAATATTGATACTTGAGCACGTAAGTTTCATCACGGTTTACACAAACGTAGAAGGTATCGATACTTATATATGAAATTATTATCATATTACATCAAGGGTAAAAAGTATTGATATATGGTTATGAATTATCGATACTTTGATGTTATAGTAAATAGTAAAGCTTGAGTATCAATACACTTGAGAAAAAGTATCGATATTTTGCTACTCAAGGTGAATTTTATCGAGCGCTTCTAGGCAAGAGTATCGATAATTGAGTGGAGGAGTATTGATACTTGGATACGTTGACGAACCTAAAACCCATTTTTGAGTCAAAGTATCGATACTTGAGGACATATCAAATATTTTAGAGATATTAGGAGACATTTTAACTATTTCAAAGCTTCCTATACATGGCACAAGTGGCTTTTCTTTCCCATTTTTCTTCTTTTTCTCTCTTTCTCTTAGTTCTTCCCCATTTTCGGATCTAAACCCTTACTCACTCAAATTTCCACTAATCTCCATCGTTCTTTATGAAATAGCTTTAAGAATTGACACCACAATTTAAGAACTCTACTTGATCGAAGTATTGCTCGTCGACTTGAGAGGAATCGAGAGGAAAGGGTTTTGGATAAATAATAACCAAGGAGCAGAATTAAATAAAGAGAGGCTTAAAAGTTATCTACAAGTTTGGGTAAGAATACCCCTCTACTTATTTCTTTGATTTGAGCTATCATTAAGCATAAATTAGAAAAAGAATGACTAGAGTTTACTGTTTTTGAGAACCTAAAAATTTTGGCATAATCTAATTTATCGATTGGATTGATAAATTAGCATATTTTAGTACTTTATGGTGTTGAGAAAGTTAGAAATGAACCTTTTATGAGTGAGAATGGTGATAGCTAAAGAGTTAATATAGAGCAAGAGAAAAAAGAGAGAGAAAATAAGTTATTTGTCTAATAAATGAGTAATAAGGGTCATTACGATGGATATACTTGTTAGTATATGCATCATGCATTTCATAGCATGACTATATTGTATAGAAAGATTGTTAAACCTTATATTCGTATGTGTGTTTATATATATATAGGCATGAAAGTCTCAATTAGAGGATCCCCGTCATGAAAAAGATACCAAGAGAGTGGTTCCCCGTCATAAAATTGTGAGTGGATAACTTCTTTGCTCGTAGTCTTCCTTTAAATGTTATCTTAAAATATTTACACGTTCTTATACACTTTAGAGCAATGAAAAATGATTATAAATATATGAAAAATGATCATATATATATATGATTATGTTGAGGAGGCGATGATTATTTGATTTTGTGATGATTGGGAGGGTCCTTTATTTGTGATAGATTTAGATAATAATTTTGATATATTTGCTTATATATGTGTTTGAGGCCGAAGGCTAACTACAATTATTAATCTTTTTATGATATTTTAGTTATGGCACATTGATTATTGAATTATTGAGGCTATGAGGCCAGACACGTTGTGAGTTTATTGAATGATAGATTTTGGTAGATATGGCTAGAGTGTTAATATTTTATACTATAGTTTCATTGATAATGATTTTGGCCTTGGGTATCATGATTTCATTGGTTCGATTTTATGAATCATTGTGTGAGGATTTTCATACAACATGAAATAGGGTGGATAGAATCTAATAGACCTAAAGATAAGGATCAATCATGTAGCATAAAATAGAGTGAGTGATCCACATGATCTAATGACCCAAGGAATGAGGATCAATCACATAACATGAAATAGGATAGGTGATCCATATGATCCAATAATCCCATATAATATAGTATGCTATTATGATTTTACCTTTATTGGTTGCAGATGAAAAATTTTATAGACCAAGAGGCATTGAATTATTGATTATTATTGAATGATGTTTTATACCACATTATTATTTATGGATAAACTAAGTAAATGATGATTACTCAAATTATGAGAATTTTTGAAAATCCACTTGCATGATTTCATATGTATATGTTTGTTTTCATATCTGCTCACTGAGTATTTTTCTAAATACTCACTCCTTTTTTCTCATATTTCAGGATACCACTGTCTTGTGCAGATATAATTGAGCTGATACGAGTTTTAGCATACTTTTCAAGTATTTGACTCATTTACCCATAATATGGTTCATTGATTAGAAAGTTTGTATTAAATAATTTGAAAACTATGTATTTTATTCAGTTAAGTACTAATTGTAGCAATTTGTTTCGAAATGAATATTTATTATAATGAATTTGTATTAAAATGCGATATTGATTTACATGTGCTTTAAATATGTTTGAAAAACTATAATATTTTGGAATTGAATTTAAAAACAGGTTTTAATATTTTGCGTGCCCTTAGAATGTATTTTAATTAATAGGATGTATTTCTTGGATTTACAACGATTGTCACGTGATCAATTCTTAGGATCACTGTATGACAATTAGACTTATTGTGATATAGTAAAAGGCCTCAAGGTATCAGATATTTTTTTAAACTGACTATGGCAATATAATATGAGGGTAGAATATAAAAGTTGAAAGAATATGTATTAGTTTACAAAGGATGGACAAACTCACATTTTGGGGTCGAAGAGAACTAAGAAACCAGTGGAAAAGGAAAAGCCATAGAAGAAAATAGTGATAACTTTGATACATGTTAGTTGAAAAATAGAATGAGAGGTTAAAGACACTTATAAAATACATGTTTTAGTAATAAAGGGTGAGATTGAAGCTGTGGATGAAGCCAACTTTATTTCAGAGTAGGTAACACCCATTCTAAATGAATTTCAAGATGTCCTCTCTAAGGAGCTATCAAAAGGACTATCACAACTTCGTGACATTTAACATCATATTGATTTGATTTTTAGAGTGAACCTACCAAACTTCCCACATTACCAAATGAGTCCAAAAGAAAATAAAGTGTTGAGGGCGAAGATGGAGGAGTTGGTTTAAAAAAGACACATCAAAAAGATTTTAAATCCATGCCCATTTTGACTTTACTAATGTTAAAGAAGGACAAGAGTTAGAGGATTTGTGTAGACAGTAACGCAATGAACAAGATTACTATGGATCTAATCTTAAGACTAGATGATATACTTGATCATCTAAGTAGGTTTGATAGTATTTTTGAGAGTGGACCTACAAAACGAATGAGTGAAAGATGGCGTTTAAGACTCGAAATAGTTTATTTGAGTGGCTCATGATACAGTTTAGGTTATCTAACATTTTTACATTTTTAACACATTTATAAAGATGATAAACCAAATTTTGAGACCATTTATTGAAGAGTTTATTGTGGCTTATTTTAATGATATATTATTTTATAGTAAGAGTCGTGAAGGAAAGCGTTATCAATCTTAAGGGAGAGTAAGTTGTATGTTAACTTAAAAAAGTGCATGTTCAGATTATTAAGTTATTATTTTTGAGATTTATGAGTAAGGAGAAGGTAGTTAGAAAATGTCTGACAGTGAAGACTGTATAAGAGGTTAGAAGGTTCCATGGACTAACCATGTTCTGTAAGTGCTTCATCTAAGACTTAATCATTATTATGACTTTGATTGGAGTGCTTGAAAAAAGAGGGTTTAATTAAGGTGTAAAAGCCAATACGGAGTTTGTTGTTATAAAAAAAAAGTTGTATATTGCTTTGTATTAACCGTCTTAAACTTCGATAAATTATTTAAGGTAGAGTGTGATGCTAAGAGGATCGGCATAAGAGCCATATTGTTAAAAGAGAAAAGATTGATAACATTTTTTTTAGCAAAAAGTTTAGTAAGAATCGCAAGAAATGATCGATTTATAATAAGGAGTTCTACTATGTGATTTGAACCTTAAAGACATGGAAGCACTACTTGGTGGATAAAGAGTTTGTTCTTTTCTTTGACTATGGGCCTTTGAAGTATTTGGATAGTGAAAAAAGGATAGGTAGCGGCATGCACACCCGATGGTGTGCTTACTTTTCGAAGTTTTCATATAAACTAGTGCATAAGTCGAGGGCTATTAATAGAATGGCAAATGCTTTGAATAGATGCATTGTCATTATTACCACTTTGTGTTTAGAAGTAACGAAGTTCTAGTGTGTGAAAGAGTTATACCCTAATGATGATAACTTTAAGGGGGTTTATACTAGATTGCAAGACGAAGGAGCAGTTAAAGACTATCATATTTTGAAGGTGTACCTAATGAAGGGCAATTAACTTTACCTACTGGACTCATCTTTAAAGGAGAAACTTATTCAAGACTTATGTTATGGTAGTCTAGTTGGACACTTTGGGTGCAATAAGATCGTAGTGGTTGTGATTAAGAAATATTTTAGCCAAAGGTAAAGCAAAATATGAGACATTGAGTACAATGATGCTATATGTGTCAGACGACAAAGGGCGTGGTTTATAATACAGGACTCTATACGCCTTTTCCAATGCCACAAGACATATGGAAAAATTTGATAATGAACTTTATCCTCGAGTTACCATGTACCCAACGTGGCACTGACTTAGTTTTTTTATGGTTAACAAGTTCTTTAAGATAGCACATTTTATACCATGCAAAAGGAAATCAAATACATCTCATGTAGTCTAGTTGTTCTTTGTCGAGGTGGTTTGCTTGCACGAGATTCTAAAGACCATTACTTCTGGGGCCATAACACTTAGTTTTTTAGCACATTTTATAAGAGTTTATAATGTCGATTTAGATTAGTCCTACAGTATAGCAGTATGATGTACCCTAAGATAGATGGTTAAATAGAGGTAATTAATAAGACTCTTAGAAAGTATTTGTCGAGATAAGCCAACCCAGTGATATATGGTATTTGCACAAGTTGAGTTTGTATATAATAACGCCACTCACATATCCACTAAGCGAGCACCATTTGATATAGTGTATTGAGAGATGCCTAACCATACTCTAGACCTCTATGCATTACTTAACACATGAATGAAGAGTGTAATATACCAAAACTTAGCAAATCAAGTGAAAACCATGCAAGCAAAGTGTGATAGAGACTTAAGGCCTCTAACATCAAATTCAAAGCCAAAATGGATAAGTGTAGATGCAACAAGACTTTTAAAGTAGGAGATGAAGTTTTTGTGTTTAAAGAAAAGGTTCGATTTGTAGTTATAGTAAGCTATAACAAAAGAAATTTGACCCATTCAAAGTTTAAGAAAATTATTGATAACACCTATGTAATCGACTTATTAGGGTCTATGGGCATCTAATTAATCTTTAATATTTTAGATATCTAAACGTATTATTCAAATAACCTAGTAGACTCAGATTTAAGTCTTTTATAAGTAAGCAGGGGAAGAGAGGGGAATGGCACAGTGTTGGATTAATATAATAAAATAAGAGAAAAATATTGACGTTAAACCTAATCAAGACCTATATTGGATTCACTCAAAAGTCATCTAAGATGAAGCCATAACAAAACCGACATTGGATAACTCTTTCAATAGGCATCAGACTGACCTTTAGAGTAAAACTAGGATCAGATTCCTTTTTTTAATCGATGTCAGACCTACCTTAGTAGTTTATAATTTTTCTCTTTTAGGGCCTAGTTTTCTTTCTGTGTTTTGAGAACATTTCTGTCAATTTCTAAACACTAATAACTGTATATATAAGGGGATTAAATCTCTAGAAAACTAACATTAAAACTTTTAAACTTTTGAATTTTTTGATGCTTGAATCAAAATTTTCCTAATTTCTAGGATTATCATAACTTTGTTTAGTGGATTTTGAGCCTTAGTGATTAATTGTTTGATTAAGTCATTTCAAACACATTTTTACTGCATCATAATCACTTAATAACCCTCAAAAACAAAACAAAGATTATAATTCAATAAGAAAACATAAACTAGAAATTAAGAATGAGATTTATAGAGAAAAAGAATTTATATTAACTACAGATTTAATAATTACATGATCGACAACAATACTTGAAATTATTGTTCTTTTTCTTACTTTCTTATTCTCTCGAGACTATTTATTGACCTTCATTCATTCTAAAAATAATTTAATTTTTAACTTAGAAGATGTCTCACTTAAATAGAATTCTTAAAAGAATTAAAAAGGTCCAAATCAAACTTGGTTAATAGAAATTTAATCAATTTGATTGAATGAATCACTCAATTTGATCGAATCATACTAACTTTTTGACATATTTCTTTCATCAATTTGATCGAATAAATTCCTCACTTTGTTTAATCAAATTTTTTTATATTCTCTATCTTCTAGCTTTTAATAGTTTGTTTGAGCATCTTGAATCATTTGTTCAAATAAATCACCTACAAAATTGAACCACACTTCACAATCTCTACCTTAATTCAAGTTTTGTAACATTATAAAGTTGTCACGCCCCAACCCGTGGATCCCACACGTGACAACCACCACAGATTCCTAATAAGCATTCTTTAGGCCTAGAACGCTTACTAAGAGCTTGTAAGACTAAAAAAATACTTAAACCAAACACTCATAAAACACTTCCAATACGTTCCCTCCAAACTCCCAAACTACCTTCCAATCAAAAACAACCCAAGCACTTCTAAAACATTAACCAATCAAATTCATCAAAATAAGATCATATATCAATGTATTAAGAATATCGCATTTAATTCTTACAAACTTTTTAAATCACAAAATAATAATATTATTTTATTATAAAACGTAATATCATAAATATCATCAAACACCCTGTTCCTGAAAACAAAACAAAATCAAGAAAGCCATAAATAATTTAAGACGCTCCCAGTGGACTCAAATAATGAGTGTGAGTAGAGTATAGAGTCAATATCTGAAATATCCACTTCTGATGCAAACACCACCCTTTACGTATTTCTACAGTTACCTGTGAGTGAGAAAAAATGGGTGAGCATACTAAAGTATACTCAGTGAGGGATATATAAAATAAGATTGATAACAATAATATTTAAAATACAAAACATCACTTTTATCAACAACATATCAAAAAAAAAAAGAAAGAAAGAATAAATAAAAATCGCTTTTCATTTCTAAATCAATACCAATCAAATCTTGAGAAAAATCATTGGGCACAGCTGTCTTCCCGGGTTTACACTGATCAGACGCAATCCCGAGCTGTCAGTGGGTTTTGTATGCAGGAGAAAACATGCTATTTTTATAAAGACTTGATTTAAATGCAAGAAATAGAATATGCAGGGTTTTGCTAAAAATACGCCCACCATTGACATTCGCCTCGAGCAGTCACGGGATGACATCTGTGACTAACCCGACGAGACTCACAGGTGGTCGAATCAACACATCATTATGAAAATAAACAACCATATACCACTCCAACCTGTGGAGTCTCCACTCACCTAGGCGACCTCTCAATCAGGCCAACCTTAGGCTACCTACCTTGTAGCTACAGTGAACAACCCTGCCCTTATGGCCATATCACCAACATACATCTCAGCTCTCATGGCTGTCAATACTAGTATACAATTCCAAGAAATAAATTGGCTCTCAGGCCACATACTCATCAAAATCACAACAAAACAATAAATCATTATTTACCAAATGTAAAGCTTGGCCCATTGGCCATATCATCGTTTATATAAAACATATACATCAAGCTATTCGAAATCATCAGGCAAATCATAACTTATTTTAAAACCACATGAAAACATATATATGCATTTCTGTATAAACAGAAGTACAAAGCAAAAGCATTTATAAAACATTTACAAATAAGTATAAATATAAGCCTATGATTTGTTTTAAAACAATGAGAATATAAAAGATTCTACTCACAGGTTAGAGAGGGTACGCACTCTCTAGAGTTCCTCATTCGGATCGGATTCTTGATCCTCACAATCAGAGCCTATACATATAAATACCAAAACTCTATCAATACACATTTTAAAACTCTAATAGGAACTTGTATGCACAGAATACATGTAACCCCGATTTTTAAAATTGACTTATATACGAACTTGAATAAAATCCTCACTATCCAACCTGTTATCTAACTTTTAATACCGAGAATCCACATTCGAACTAAACTAATGCATTACAGCTCGATTTTATGACTCTTACGCGCGGACCCCACATTTTGGTCAGAACAATAACTCAGGTACTGTTTACACCTAACCATTATTTTCTAAATTCTCATTTTTAGCTTTCTAACAGTTACCCAATCTTCTTACATCCTACCTAACACCAGAAACCTAGAATCATGCAGTAGAATTATAAAATCTAATACGAAGCACAGTAAAACCCATTTGAGCAAAACTTGATAAAATACGAAATGTGATATGCAGACAAGTTAGAAACGCTGCTACGAACCTCATGGTATCGTTGGTTTTCTTTGATTTGGCCTGGAATATCGAAACCCCCAAAATGAGCTCCGAAACCCTAACCTCCCTCTTTCGATTTCTGTGCTCTTTATGATAAATAGAAGCTACCAATGCATTATTGACTTAGAATGTGGTAAAAGGGTAGAAAGAAATCAAAGAAAGATGGAAAGCGAAAAATGTGTGTGAGAGAAGCAGAGAACGAACGAGAGAGGGGAGGAGAAAGGAAAGAAGAAAGAAACGGGGGAAAAAGAGAGGGGCTCAGCTCCTTTTACAAAAGTAGGGGTAAAATTACCATTTTTCCCTTGATTATATAAGAAAAGGAACTTCTAAAAGAGGGCAAATCGATCTTTTCGTACGATTCGATCGAATGAATCACCAGTTCGTTCAACTGAAGTGATGTTCGTTTAAACAAATTGAACCCTTCGTTCGACCAAAGATTTTTCGAGTCCCTGTAAAATTTTGTCCAAAACATTCGTTCGATCGATTCACCCATTCATTTGACCGAATTATATTTCGTTCGAACGAATCACTAATTAGTTCGACTGTAAGTTTTCATGCACCCTAGAAAATATGGTACCTTTGGTTTAATCGAATGAACCAAGCTTTCGTTCAACTGAACCCATTCGTTCGAACAAATCCAAGCATTCGCTCAATCGAATGCTTCCTGCCTCAAGTCTCCTTATACAATTGAGCTCCTGTTCTATTTTCGACTTCCAATCCCATCCTTTACTTATTCTAATTCGTCCAAAATCTCATATTGAGCTTAAAAATTCCATCGTTCTATACAAAAACCCAGACATATATTTATAAAAAGATAAAAATACCCTTATTCAGAGATACAGAGTCTCACAGACTTCCTTCTTCTCTTCACATCAGCATCTTTTAACATACTTTTTTACATAAACCTACTACTAAAACTTGTGATTCTTCTTTTAACAGTCTTCCTCAACTAATTCTTCACTCATTAATTGATACCAATCTATCACAATAATGTGTAAATTTTTTGATTGATACCACATCAGTCATAAAATCAGTTGCATTCTTCTTTGTATCTTCCTTTTAAACATTAATCTTTCTCTTAGTCAACACATCTTTGATGAAGTAAAGCCTTATATTAATATGTTTAGTTTTTTCATGAAGCAGTGGATGTTTCAAAAGTTTTATTGTACTTTGATTATTGCAATACACTACAAAAGTTTTGTTACTAATCTTTAACTCAGTAATGAAACTTTGCAGCCATAATATCTCTTTAATTATTTCTACTGTCACCATGTACTCAACCTCAATCATTGACAAAGATATTACATATTGTAATGATATCTTTCAATTAATAGTATACTGATAAATAGTAAATATATAGCCAATAAAAGATCTTTTCGTGTCCAAATTTATAATAAAATCGATGTCTACATAACCTTTAATCTTCATAACCTTTTAATCCTTTAATTGATATCTCAAACAACAATTCAAGGTTTCTTTAATGTACCTCAAGATTTACTTTATAGCTTTTTAATAGGTCTTCTTTAAGTTTGCCATAAATCTACTAACCAAACTTATCAAAGTATACTAAATTAGCTCTTCTCCATACCATGACATACATAAAGCATTCAACTATTATCAAATAAGGAGTTTTCATCATCTTTTGCTTCTCTTTCTCTCTTGATCTTTCAAGAATTTAAAATGCATCGCCAATGGCATCTTTATCGTCTTAGCATCCTCTATGTTAAACCTTCAAAGAACTTTCTTCTAATACTTCTTTTATGAAAGAATTCACAATCCTTCATTCTTATCTCTAAAAACTTTAATTTTTAGAAATCTTCTTTCAACCTTAAGATCTTTCATCTCAAATTCCAAACTTAATTAAACCTTAAACCTTATCAACCTCTTCTTGCTCTTACTTGCCAATAATATATCATTAATATAGATAAGTAAATAGACCATATCATCTATGTCGTTGCCTTGAAAGTAAATATAATGGTTATATTAGCTCTTAGAGTACCCATCACATATCATGAAGTCATCAAACCTTAGATTCGATTACCTTGGTGATTGTTTTAGTCCATTCAATGATTTCTTTAGCAAACAACTTGATTCTTAACTCACTTTACTTTAAAATACTCTGGTTACTTTATATATATCTCTTCAATGAGCTTTTCATGTAGAAATATTATTTTGATATCTATTTGTTTTAATTCTATATCATAAATAACCACTAGGACAAGAAGTAATATTATAAAAATATATCTCACCATTGGTAAAAACACTTTAGCGTAATCCACTCTATATCTTTGTGTGAACCCTTTAGCTACAAGTTTAACTTTGTACCTAAAATTTCCATCAACCTTATCTTTCTTGTTAAAAATCTATATATTATAAACTAGCTTTATATTAGTTACTATATCTTAAAAACCATTTGTGTTATCGATTTTAAGGTATTATATGTTAAATCACTGTGTAATATATACTGTATATATTATAAATAAAAAATTGTTTCTTATTCATATATGTATACTACTTTCTTTTTTTGATCATGCTCATGAATGAAGATGCATATGAATGCATAGATAATTGGATTATCTAAACTATTTTCTACATACGCAGTATCAACTAGGTATCAATATTATATAATAAGCATATTGAATGTCTTTAGTGAATAATAAATTATATCACTAGGATATTAATATGGATTAATAATTAAAGAACTATTTTTTTCATGTGACTAAAAAACATAATGAATCATATAAAATGTATGTAGTCAATGATTTTATCATTAAATTGTATTAGTGAACGAAGTGTTCCTTTGACCTGAGATGTTATAATCATTATTTGATATAGATGCACATAGTTTATATAGTATATAAATACAAGACTAATTATATCTTATATAAGAAGTTGGTTTGGTTATATGATATTTATATCAGAATATGAATAACTATCAAGAAGAAGTCTATCAACTTGATATATAAGTTCTCAAGTTTTCGTTGACTTGATCCAAATTTGAGTTTTTAGTTGACCATAAGTAAATGATTCAAAAGAAAATCTTCTATCAGAGTTCAATACAAGTCACATGAAAGAGTTTTATGGTGAAAAATTCGATACATAATAAACAACAATCCAAATGTTAGTGTATGCTCTAGAAACCATTCGTGTTATCGATTTCAGAGCTAATGATCTTGTATAAACATTTAATATATTAATGAAAGAAGTAGTTATTTATTTATATACGTTAGCTGCTTCCTTTATTTTTCATGTAATGAATAAAGAATGTATGTTAATTATCCAGATAATTTTATTTAATTGTTAAATAAATTATCAAACCGTTCCCTACGTATGTGATACAGATTGGACAACTATATCATATAATAGGCATACTAGATGCCGTCTAATGATATTATATGATAATATATGTAGGCTGATAATATGAGTATTGTCATAAGGTTATTAGTGTGGATTGATAGTTGGTAAACTATTTATCGAATGGACCAAATATGGATAAATCACATGGTATGCATGTAATCAATGATTTATCGATAGATTATAATAGTGTGTGACGTAATCCTTTGACCTGAGACGTCTAGAATCGAACTCTATATGGATTGGCATATTTCATATGGTGTATAAGTGTAGGGCTAATCACACCTTGTACAAGAAGCTGATTTAGGCATACTTTATTCATCTAAGTGTTCGGTTGATAGTCAAGATGGGATCCATTGGCTCGACACATCGGACTAAGAATTTCTGTTATCTTTGTCCAAGTTGAGTTCCTAATCAAATGTCAATATGATGTCTGGATTATAAATCTACGACCATAGTATAATATTGAAATATGATTGACGATTCGAAGAAGAATTAAGATTAGGATTTTGACAGTCCATGAACCCTTTCTCTATCAGGATACGACGACGGAAAGATATTACTCACATATTATGTGTAATCAAGGAAATGTTTGATGAAGATACTTCTTCATCATGAATTAGGGAGTATGGCGCATTACTAGATACTAACTATAGTCGTTGAGTAACTAAAATATTTAGAATTGAAATGTTCGACATATGTTCACGGTTGAGTCACAGCGAACCTTCATGGTTCACCAAGATCCTCTAACACTTCTTCATATGAGAGAGAGATTAAAATATTATCGAAAGAGGGCTAGCACTCTCATGATAATATAGAAACAGGCTGAAACTAATACGTATAATGGTTATACGTATTGTATGTGCTTTAAAGTGTTAAAAAAATGATAAATTGATATCATAAGGTAATTTAATGTAAATTACTTGTTAAATTTGATAATAATGATTATCAAATATATTAAAATGTGATTTTAAGGAAAAATGATAAAAATTAAATGAAATAGTTTTATTTAGTGCAAAATGATCATTTTGCCCCTAATGTGATATATATGTGTAATTTATTGTAAATTATATATTTAAATTTGATAATTTTGATTATCAAATATATTAAAATATGATTTTAATATAAAATGATAACATCTAAATTAAAGTGTTTAATTTAGATAGAAAAGACTATTTTACCCTTATATACAAATATGACCAAAGGCATTATGATAATTATACTATAATTGTGGATTTTGACTAATCCATTATATTAATTAATTTGACCATTAAATTATTTATTTAAGTGTTAAATAAATGAATAAAAATGATTTTTATTTTGTGGTCAACATTAATACACATGCCATTATATTATTTGATAATATTTTGATTTTGTGTTTTAATTTTATTGGTTCATTTGTATGGTTGCACACATATTAGATGAGTGTGATTGTATCATATTAATTCTATTTGTTTAATATATTTATTAGATAAATATAGAATTAATTAAATGGAAAATAAAATAAAAAAATAGAAATATCTTTATATTTTTCATTTTCAATTAATTTTTGGCTTCAAAAATGGTCTCTCTTCTTCAAAATTTCGGCCAGCCATAGAGGAGTGGAGAGGATGGTGTCAAGTGAAGAGGAGTAATGGTTTTGGCTCTTGTCTTCATCACAAAAGCATCCTTGCATCAAATCTCACAAAAACCCCAAAGTAATTGTCTTTGAAAATCTTTATTTTTCGTGCTTTTTACCTAGGTTTTTGGATGAAAAATTCACATTTCTAAGCATGATTAGGCCATAGAACCATCAGCTTAGACGAAGGTGGCTGTTGGAATTGTGCTGGTTTTGGCTAAAATTACTGAGGATTTTGTGGCCTCATTTCATAGCTAAAATTCGGGTGGTCTCTCCATCCGGGATTATATGTATTTGAATATAAATCATACCTTCTTTATGGAGGACCCGAAAAACCTCCTAATGCATTAACTTGTTGTGAACCATCCTCTTGAAATGTTGGATACATATCCGTCGAATGATTTGGTTAGGCACAAATGTCACTAACTTTAGTTTGTTGGGAATTTCCTGCAATCAAACTCTTGACCAAAGTAGTAAGTTGTGAAATTTGAGATTCAAGGTTAAGATCTTAACTCACTGACTCTTCTTGAAGGTTCTTGATTTTCATATTGCCTTGAAGTACCAACCATGGTGTCAATCAGTTACCGCGCTTCTTCTGGTGACTTTATAAAAGGTGCACCTCCGCTCGCTACATCTATCATCTTCCTCTCAATTTCTATAAGTCCATTATAGAAATGTTCGATGAGGGTTGTCTCTGACATGTTATGTTGTGGGAAGCTTACACAAAGACTTTTGAATCTTTCTCAGTAATCATAGAAAGTCTCAGATGCTTTTTGCTTAACTCTTGTAATCTCCTTCTTAATTTTTATTGCTTTAGACGAAGGAAAGAACTTCTCTAGGAACAATTGCACTATATCTGTCCATGAGTTGACGAAACCTGGAGCCAAGTCAAACAACTAATCTTTAGCATAATCTTTCAATGAAAATGAAAAAGCATGTAATTCAATATTATCTTCAATCACTCCCTGTGATTTCATGCTAGCACAAACTACATGAAACGCCTTAAGATGCTTGTGAGGATTTTCGTTTTCTCTTCCATAGAACTTGGGTAGTGGCTGTATCAGACCTAGTCTCAACTCAAAATTCACTTGCAAGTTAGGATTGGTGATACAAAGAGGGGGCTGATCTACTGGTGGGGCTGTAATATCTCTCATTGCTCTTCGATCAGCGATGATGACTTGTTCTTCTTCTGAATCACTAAAGGATTCGAATAACTCTATGGCTTCTTCTTTTTCGGCTCTTGATGAAGTATTTGTTTTATGTTTCTTCTTGATTTTCGCCTCTTTTCTTAATCTCTTACCGGTTTTCTTAATTTCAAGATCGTACTGGAGTTTTCCTGCACAATCAAACCTGATCATAAAAAATAAAGAATCAAATAGCAACCAACTCCCCGACAACGGAGTCAAAAATTTGATAGGTGTCGAATCTACCAAAATAAATACCAACTCAATCCTAAAACAAATATTTGTAAACAGTGATAAGAGGGATCGTCTCCACAGAGAATTAGGGATTTTTTTTACAACTAGAAAATAAATCAACCAAGAAAGATTTGAAGATTTTAATAACTAAAATTAACAAGCAATGAAATTAAATAAATTAACCAAGCTAAAACAAATATAAGAAAAATCATATTTATGAGATCCTAGCCAAAGGAATAATTTTTAGATTGGATTGGATAGATTGATCATTGAAAATAAAATCACTTTTGTTATCTTGATGAATCAGTTATAGTTACCGGTAAGCCCTACATAACCAATTTCTTCTTAGTTTATAGAACAATCAGGTCAAGTGAAATAATTGCTCTCTAATCAACAAACAAACCTAGAGACGCTCTTAGATTTTAATTTATCAATAACATTAAGAATTAGAGAAACCTGATTTTAATCAACAAATACACAAGCAGCTATTCATTTAAATTAGATTATGCAACTCAAAGATATTTTTTGAGGATATCTTTTTTCACAAGTATAGAAAATTCATATAATTACAAATATAAAATTCTATATGGCTGTATAATATTAATCAAATCATGTAATGGGCCCTTATTGTAACAACTAAATCAACATTAATATTATAAAGCACAGAATTGCATAAACACCAAGATTAAACAAAAGATTGAAATTTAATATTAGATCTTACAATTCTTGAAGACTAATCTTCAATTATCCTTTGACTAGAAAAGAAAATTAGTTAATCATAATTGAATATACAAAGCTGCCGGTCTGAAGAAAAATCGTGAATAACTGAAAAATATTCTGAATGAATATATCATAATACTTTCTTCCTCTAAAAGTAATAATATAGAATCAAATTCTAGACCAAACTCTCCTCTTTTCAGGTTTCTTATTCGTCCACAACAACTTCCAAAACATCCTAGAGAGATTAGAATCCTAATTGGGAACAAAAGCTGAGCTATAAAAAGAAATCCCGTAATTTTCAGGAATTTTTGTAAAAGTCACGTTTTTGTTCATCTTGCCTTGACCTCTAGTCATGCCCACGGCTAGTGTCACATCAACGGACAGAATCTCTTGGAATCGTAAAATCATCAAAAATCACGTTTCTCAACTTCATTTCAGCATTTTCCTATTTCAACATCATGAAAACACAAACTAAGTAAAATTCATTCATAAATCACAAATAACCATAGCAAATATAAGAAAATAAGTAGAAAAAATATGTATAAAATACATGTTAACAAGCTGCGGTCCTCACAACCAAAGGAAATCTTCTCATCCCGAAACCAGTGTAAAATAAAAAAAAAAAATTGCATATAAAGCATATATAGTTCAATCACCCCACCTCAAAACAAAGTTTAACTTCACAATTGGCTAAATATTGAAGAGAATATCAGTATTCAAGTAACACCTTCCTATACCTGAGGGGCATTCCCTCGACAATGTGATATGGCCAACCAGGGGCATATAGCCGTCTTGGATCTTTAAGCATCTTCTCCTCCGGCATGTATCCTTCAGGCACAGTAGGCACAATAAGCATGGTATACTGCACAAAATGAAGGGAACCCAGTTTCAGCAACTTACACGAATACAATTGTGTTAGTTGTATCAGTATACATGATAGTGGTTACCATGACAATATCTCCCAAAGTCCTAAACAATTACAGGAGCCACGCTACAAAATCAAAAAATAATGTCATATTATTGTTATAGTTAAAACAAGACTTGCAACAAAGAACTGCTTGCAGCAAAGTTCACAAAAAAGCAACTTAAAATTGATTTTTAATATGACACATTCGGTGCCAAAAGAGGCCGTATTTCTACTAACAAAAAAGATGTTTAGTTCTTCTAGAATTGTTATTCCTATCATCTAATTTGTTCTGGAATGTCTGTATTTATTTGAATGGATGTTTGAATTGATTAGATAAGAGGTGTGATTCAAAAAAGAAACCAGTTGATGAGTATCCTTTCAAGGAACTAAGTTTCTATTGATTCTGGTTCCTAATCGGTTGGATATCTTTTTTTCCCTTGGAATACCATACAGTTATTTAATAGGGACTAAGGACTTAGTCACACCTGCCACTGACATAACCACTACCATTTTATAGATGCATGTCTCAATCATGCAACAATATATCATTCCAGAGAACACAGACATTGTTTCCTTAATCTTAACTCATTATGAAGAAATATATGGTTCGACATTTTTAAACTGCATGTATTGATATCTTGACATCTTATGATCATGCAGATTAGAAACCACAAAAGAAACTAGTATTATGAAAGTGTCTTAAGACAAATTATCCTTTACCAGAAAAGTGATTTAAAAACGTCTTCCAATGCAGTAGGTGTCCGAGGCAAGAAGTCATCCTGATTCATTAGAATAACATAAGCCATAACCATCTATAATACACAATATATCAAAAAGTATTATTACTGTGGAAAATGAAAACAGGTTTACATTTGGCATTTGACAGTAAAGTAATGAGATTTGCAGTTCTTCACATGTTTCATGAAAGCCAGAAGTCATATTAAAAGAAGATAAAACTAGCAATAAAAATAAAAATCACCACATTACATAATAATCACTTGTAGTCAATTGATTTCTTAACTCTAAGAGGTTACGAGTTTGTCATTTGAAGACACGTTAGTTGCCTACAAACTGGCATTCAAAAGATTCATTACTAGATATATAGCCTCCAATTAGCGGAAGATGAACGCAAATAATGATGTTTCTACGTCTTTTCTTTGGCAGAACGTTGTTGTTTTCCAACCACTGAACAACGTTTCTATCACCTTTTTGTCTAGGATGGCAACTAATATTTGACCCAAAAGATTTTTGAACGGTTCTAACTTGAATGACTTGACATCAAGTTTACCTCGACCATGCGCCATTTAATTAATTGAGACTTAGCTAAGTTCATGTAACCCAAATATGCCCACCAAAACGAGAAGTTTATAAAGGAATGCAAGGATCCTACCTGGAGCACCACAGAATTGATGATATCCGCATATCTTATGGCCAAAATTAGTGACATACAACTGGTCGGAGCAATAGCAAAGCATTTGATTTTCTTCCTCTCAATGTTCCCCAACCTGTTCAGATTCTGAACCACAATCAACATCAACAATGCCACCACCCGTGTCCGTAACGAATGCCAGTAAATGTCAAAGTATAATCTGGATTCCTCTCAATCAACCCCCAAAAAATATCACACTCCGTATCAAAACCCCACCTGGCAGCCTTCAACAACCCATTACGTACATGCCCTTCATCAAATTTTGTCTGCCCAAGTTTGTTATCAAGCAAAACCACAACCTTCACCAAGTTAAGACCCCTAATTGCCAAAACTCTAACAGTTTTGTTACGATCAAGGTAAATTAGTAAGGTGGCACAAGAAATTGAGTTTCTTCATAGTCTTTTCACAGGATAACCCAATCAGGATTTATTCCATAACCTTCAAAGCCCAAAATTAATTGTAAAGAAATCCATACTTATGATCCAAGCCAAAATAAAGATATCCATTCTACCCGACTCTCCATCAAACGTCGTACTTAGTTTAAAACTTTTGAAAACGTTTGAGGACAGCGAGGCTATTTCAATTCCGGAAGTGCTTTGATTTATATTATCAATTCAATTTGTAAAAGATCAATGAAGAACGTCTTAGAGTTCCAAATTTTATCATAATTTATTTAGAAATTAGTTTTCAGGCCCACGCACCCGACCCGAATTTACGACCAATGCGTGCACTATATTAAGCTTAAAACCCTAGTGCATTTTTTTTACTTCTTGGCAGCCTCTCCTACAAAGGTGAGACAATACTCCCTGATTAGACCTTCTCGTCTTTTGATTTCAATAGCTGAAATTTACCTTCATTTTTCTTGCAGTTGTATTTTATCGGAAGATTGTAGTTGGAGCTGTTTGATAGGTAAGAAAATGCCCTTCAATTACGTCCAGTTATTAGTTTATCATTTTTGCAAGAAGATAAATTATCATAAAATTGTTTCATTTCGTTTCAATGAAGAGAACTTTTCTTCATCTAAGAGATTTCTATTTGTTCTCGAAAATTTCTCACAATATAAATATAAAATTACAATTTGAAATTTAACTGCCTTGTTGCTAAATTTGATTTGCTTTCCAACGTATCCCCGTTTCAAATCTAGCTACCGGATTTTGCTAGATTCAGAGAATGCTCGCGAAACTGTGCATTCCTAGACATGCTAATCGTTTGTCCGCGTATTGTATTAC
The DNA here is from genome assembly GCA_035590515.1 of Trichilia minutiflora. Classification (NCBI taxonomy): domain Eukaryota; kingdom Viridiplantae; phylum Streptophyta; class Magnoliopsida; order Sapindales; family Meliaceae; genus Trichilia; species Trichilia minutiflora. The sequence goes on along the minus strand of JAVXUL010000008.1, from coordinate 13,431,048 downwards.
TTTCTGCTTGACTAGCTCATTTAGAGGATTAAATGTAATGCATTACAAATCAGCTGGCTTTTACTAAGATCACTAGGTATTGCAGCAGCTGCTAGTAGTGTTTGTTGATGTGATTTGAGTATCCTTGTGTTACTAGGTTGTCACTAATGCCATGTTGTTGGCAGTTCTATTATTATTATTATCAATGCTATCTAATGGTTGACTTACTTTCTTTATCATGAATATGTATTAGATATAATGTTTGCTTGTCATGTATGGTTTGCATGTGGTGCTTTCAGGTGATGGCTCCAAAGCAGCCAAACAGCGGCCTTTTTATGGGTCTAAACAAAGGACATGTTGTGACCAAGAAGGAGTTGGCTCCCCGCCCTTCTGATAGAAAGGGGGTAAGTTTCTGACCTTTCTTGATTTGATTTTGTTTTGTCAATATCAATTCCTGTGGCACATTTTAGCAATTTCTTAAATATATGTAATAATTCTTTGAATACATAATGTCAAGTTATCTACAAACTGCTTCATGCTTATATAACTTATCTTCAGCGTTGATCGTTAATGTGTGCTATATCTTTCCTATTCTTTGTTCAGAAAACTAGTAAGAGAGTCCATTTTGTGAGGAACCTCATCAGGGAGGTTGCTGGTTCCCTATGAAAGGAGGATTACTGAACTTCTAAAAGTTGGGAAAGATAAGCGTGCTTTGAAGGTGGCGAAGAGAAAGCTGGGCACTCACAAGAGGGCCAAGAAGAAGCGTGAGGAGATGTCCGGTGTTCTACGCAAGATGAGGTCAGCATTGTACTCCAACCGTTTGCTTTGTTTGGGTTTTGTGTAGTTATATATTTCCCCAATCGCTTATGTATCGGACCTACTAATGTGTTGTTTGGCCTTTGTGTATTCAGGTCGGGAGCTGGAGACAAGAAGAAATGAGCCTTACCCAAGATCTTTTAGAGAATTCAATATTCATAGAATTTTATTTAGCACGTGTTTATTGTTTTCTCGGAATTTTGGTTCAGAGTTTCAAACTTGATTTGAAATGTTAATTGGGCCTTTTAGGATTAATAGTGTTCAATTTTGTTTTTTATGCTTGTGAAATTTCAGTATTTGTAATTCTTGTTTGGACCTTCAATTTTCTTTAATATGTCACACAGACCTTTTAGGATTGCGGGGATCAAGTTATGCCTAGTTTGTATGCCGAAGTTTTCTGAGAGATCAATGGTGTTTGTTTGTTATTTTAAATTCAGATAGCATTGTGTGGCATGCGTAGTAGGAATACGTACCAATTTTTATTGGGCCAATTAAGTGTTTGTTTGACCAAGTTTTTTTTACTGTTTTTTAATCTCTTTTTATCAAAAGCTGTGTCAAATAAACACATAAAAATAAAAATAAAAATTATAGAATTTTTTTTTGAATTTATGAATAAAAAAGAGATTTTTAAAAATTTTAAAAAAATGAGCTTTCTTTCCTCTTCTTATTAAAAATACAGATGAAATATTATTTTTGTTTTTAAAATACCCTTCATTCTTCAGCATTATTAACGTTCATCAGTCTTTCCTCTCTCTTTCAGCTACTGTCTCTCTACCATCAACTCTTTTTCGTCAGAGATTTTCTTCGTCGGTAAAATCTTCTATCTTTTCTTCTTTATTTGGATTTTTGTAAAACCTAGAACGCAATTCATTGTATTGTTAATTTACTCGATTTTATTTATTAATTTTTTGACTAATTTTTTGGTAAAATCTTCTATCTTTCCTTCAGCTTTCGCTTATAAGCAGTAAGACTTGCATACTCTCATCAGAGAGGGAGAGAGAGAAGCAGTTTGTATGTTTCTTTGGACTTGTGCACACAGCGAAACAAATCGTAATATCTAAAATAAATTTGAAAAATCTGACGAGACCGTGAATAGAAAGTTCAGTGAAATGTTAGATAGTTTGTGTTTGTTAGCTAGTGAAATTGTCAGGATACCAGATCTCTTATTTTCGGAGGTTCCATCTAAAATTTAAAATAATCGTAGATTTTGACCTTATTTTTAGATAAATATTATTTAGTAGATGCTGACTATCTTAATATAAAAGAGTATCTAACACCATACAAAGGTGAAAGATATCACATTCTTGATTTTAGAGGTTGTAGTCAACCAGAAGGTGTAGAAGAAACATTCAACCATACACATTCTTCGTTAAGAAATATTATTGAACGAACAATTGGAGTTTGGAAGAACAGATGGCATATTTTGCGTGATATGAAACCATTTTCATTGAAAAAGCAAGAAAAGATTATTGTTGCAACAACGACACTTCATAACTACATTAGACAGTGTGGTATTACAGATGAAGAATTTGACAAGTACAATCAAAATCCTAATTATATTCCTGAAGGCTCAGAAGATACAAATAATGATGAATAAATGGATACATCAAATAGTAAAAAATTATTTGATGATGGTTACTTTGATATATTTTAGAACCAAATTGCTACTGCATTGATGGAAAATAGACTACATTAGTTTCTGATTTATATTATAAATCATGTGTTATTAGATAATTATACGAGGAATGTTTTATTTTAAATAATTAAAGAAATTTAGTTCATTATAAATATTAAAAATTATAAATTCTTACCCTTAAGAAAAATAATCAATTACTAAATTAATTAATTTATAAAAAAGTTAAATATTTTAGTATAATAAAATTAAATATCTTTCATGATAATTTTAATAAAAAATGGATTATTTCAGCTGTTATGTTAAATAGTTTTTCTATAAAAAAGATTTTTTATAAATAAATTTATTAAATAGCTTTCAACTTTAATTAGAATTTTTTTTTAAGAGAAACAAAATCCAGTTTTTAAGTACATGACAATACCTATCTATTTTTCCATAATAATTAGTGGTAGCAATTAGGTATACAATTTATGGCATTCCATTTTTAATATAAATTATTTCCTTGTTGGTTGGCACTTGGCAAGGAGCATAAAAGAAATACAGTGATTTTTATTGGGGCCATGAATTATTACAATAAGAGCTGATATTGTCCTACTGGGGTTCTACATAACCAAATCTTGATATATAGAAGATATTGGATAGAATTTGAATTCTGTGAGTTAATTTTTTGATAGGAGTATTTTGGAGAATAAATGAATTTTTTTTTCTGAATTCTTCCATTCTCTTTTTGGAGTTGTTTGGCATCTCGAATTGTCATTTGATCTACTTCTTACCAGTCTTGGTAGTTAAAACACTTTCTTATCTATGAATTGGTGCTTTCGTTGAGAGAACATTACCATGGCAGAAGGAACTCGTAGAACAATTGAGATGAAATAATGTGTTTTCCGGTTAGATGCTTATGAAGAGCAATTGAATATCATCGGAAACATAGTGAAAGAAATTGCCCAGACAATTTTCATAATGGAGACGAGATCTGAAATTGGATCTGAGACACCATTATTACGAGACAATAGAAATATCAGGACTACACAGACCCAACCAGATTTGGAAAGGCCGAGCAACAATTTTCCTGGTAACCCATTTCGTTCCATTAAACCCGAGATCCCTAAGTTTAATGGAGAGGACCCTGAGACTTGAATTTTTGCGGCAAAAGAATTTTTTGATTTTTACAATTTCACACAGGAACAACGGTTTACCTTCGCTGCTTTTAACATGGAAGGACATGCGAGGATATTGCAATGGACTTTGTGGTTGGTTTACCACCAATTGAGGAAAAGATCGTAATTATGGACGTGATCGACGGACTCTCAAAATGCGCCCACTTTTCAGCTCTTCCTGACAATTTTTCAGCTACCATGGTTGCTCAGTTGTTTGTGTCAAACATATTTTACCTCCCTGGATACCAAAATCAGTCATCGCCGACCGAGACCGAGTCTTCTTTAGCAAATTTTGGAGTGAGCCCTTCCGTCTCAATGGCACCTAACTACATTTTACCACAGCCAACCATCCTCAGACCGATGGTCAGACTGAAGTGACCAATCGAGGACTTGAATAGTACTTGAGGTGTTTCGTTATGGATCACCCACGGGACTAGCTGAAGTTTTTTCCCTGGTAGAATTTTCTCACAACACTTCTTACCATTCTTCGATTTGATTTTCTCATTTTCAGGTACTCTATGGGTGACTTCCTCCACCTGTTCACCCGTATGAGCCGAATCAATCACCATAGAAGCTGTAGACATCTCTTTGCACAAGTAGGATGCGATGCTTCGAGAGCTGAAAGAGAACCTCAGTCGGACTGCAAATTGAATGAAACAAGTTGCAGATCAACACCGTCAGGATGTGCAACTACAAGAGGGTGACTTGTTGCTCGGCAAGTTACAACCTTTTCGCCAGAAAATGCTAAGACAAAAACAATAATCCAAGCAGAACAGGAGACATTTCGACCATACCCCGTTATCAAACAAGTGGGATCTGTCGCTTACTATCTACAGTTGCCGAAATACTCACGAATTCACTCAATTTTTTACATCAGTTTGTTGAAGACGGATAGTGAGAACACCCAACTCCATTCTATTCATTTACCGGAGGTAGCTTTAGACAGCCACCCGATAACGAGGGGAGGAAATTGATACGAGTATTTTGGAGAATGAATGAATCTTTTTCTCTTAACTCCTCCCTTCTCTTTTTTGGAGTCGTTTGTCACCCTCGAATTGCCGTTTGATTTATCACTTACCAGTCTTGCTAGTTAACAGCTTTGTTAGATATCATTTTCACATTTTTTTTTGGAACAATGTCCCATTACTAAAGAAGGCATATTTAATTGTAAGAATTCATCAAGAAATCAATCGGATGGGTCAGTAAGGTTCAAGCAGGCAGCAGGTGTATTTTTTTCATTTTTTTCTGGTAATGAGTAGTAATTCTGAATTACAAAACTCTCTTGAACTCCTCGATCAAACATGCCATGAATAGTAAAGCATTGCTTTTTCGTTATAGTTATGAGAAACCTCGTTATCTACAATGAATCCTGAATGGAAGACGCTTAGGGTTTAGGGTAATTGTTCTATTATCTATAGAAGACGCTTAGAACCATAGTTATACATTTATATTGTTCTGTAATTCTTAAATAGCACAACGTGAAAACAACTTGATGTTGGTATTGTCGTAATCGGAACGAATCAGAGATATAAATTGACATTTAGAAAGAGATGAACAATTCACTTTCGATTAATTAGTTTCTCAACGTGGAAGGTGATGAATGTGAAAAACCGACATGGTTTCTTAACAAAGTAATAAGCTATTTAGTTCTAGTTAATTAATTAATCATATATTTAATTTTATCATTTATCATTCATTATATAACCTCCAGTACAAGACATGAATATTCTTGATAGTTCTGAAGCAAAGTATTGATCCAGTCCCAAACTCGCAGAAAATTAAAAGGATTCAAAAGAGCCCGATGCACACAGATGCTTTGCACTGGAAGCTAAGAAATCCAAAGAAGAGACAAGAATAATCAAAAGGTGTTGCAGCTTCTCTGACACAGCTTTTCTTTGCCTACAAAAGCCCGTTCTTCATGCTACCATTCTCGTCACCTCTCAGGATTCAATTCACTGATCATCCCACATTTTCAGCTTAATTTCAGTAATCATCAAAAGCATAGTATTTAATTGTTCTTTCTTCAAAGGCTAAAAACATGGTGATGGGGATGAAATTAGATATCAATGGCAACAAAAGCAAAGCATGTCATGCATTCGGACTCTTTTGTCTCATGCTTTTGATGCAAAAGAGCATTGCAAGAGAGTTCCCAGTAGGAGGGGAGGGTACCTGGGGTGCTCCTGCTGATAACACCACTCTCAGTTATAATCAATGGGCAGAAAAAAACAGATTTCAAATCGGAGACTCCATAGGTAACTAATTTATACTTATTAATACTTCAATCAACTATTCATTTGTTTTCAAATGAAGCGCAAGGTGAATTTGGTGTCAACCTTCTCTTATTCGATTGATCCATGTGTACTGCAGTTTTCTACTATGCATCCGGCCAAGATTCTGTGCTTCAAGTCAACAAAGATGCTTACAACGACTGCAGCACAGACAATCCCATTGCAAAATACACCGATGGCCACACCGTCTTCACCTTCAACCAATCTGGGCCTCACTACTTTATCAGCGGCAATAAGAGTAACTGTAAGAACAATCAAAAGTTGGAGGTGATCGTCTTGGCAGACAGAAGCAACCGCTATTCAAACTCAACTCAAACGAGCCCATCTTCTCCGCCTTCACCTTCAACCACCGACATAGATGCACCAGCTCCAGAGCCTTCGGGTGAATATTCTCCACCAGAAGGAACTGCTGAGGTCAACCCTACTCCAGCTCCACCAAGTGCAGCATCTTCTACCTTCATTAGTCTTGTCAGTTCCATTGGAGCATTTGCTGCTGCTGCTCTTCTTCTAGTATTTTAACTTTAGTTAAAGATTTTATTATTGGTTTGGTTTGCATGCATGGTAAGTTGGATTTGATTTCTGTACTCTCTTATTGTTTTCAAGATTTTTGTATATGTAGTGAAAGGAAATAAATGGAATTGTATACCGTGTGCATATTCGTATAAAATATTTTCTTTCTTGATTTTTATTCTTCTTGCATGCATGGAATTGTGGATTCAGTACTTTGTGCTTGAATCGACTGTCAGTATAGCATGTAATACCGACCAAACATAATAGTTTCTTCTATATCATCGCCCTTATGCTAAAACCTGCTTTAAAATTCCAAATAAAAAAAAGAAGAAGAAAATTCAACCTGAAAGCAATTGTCAAATAAATTGAAGTGATTCTTAGGGGATAAGGCCAATTATGAAGATGGGACTCGCATAATGAAAACAATTTCAGAACCCAAATGACCAAAGGTTTTTCAAGTAACCCATTGTTTTCGTTGTGACATGGCAGTCAAAATACATGTTATCCTGGTGGGCCATCCGCCGGAACAAGTGGGATACACAACTTCACAAAATTCTAATCATCTTTGGTTAAAAAAAATTGCTAAGCCCTAAAAGAAAACTCTTAAAAAGATCATTTCCTACAAAAAACAAATGAAATGAGAAACATAACTTCTAAGCTTCTTTGCATACCTAAAATTGGGTACATTATTTTTAATTTGTTTTCAGAGGATACAAGTCTCACTATTGAATGGTGTATAGAAAAATTAGGATTCTTTACATACAAATTTCAATTTTCTTTCAAAAATTTTTGCCTAGTTCAACTTTTTTCATGATTCTCATTGTATTGTGCAAAATTGATTCCAAAATCCCAGTAACCTGAAACCCACAGGCAAGGACTATTATACAGTAATAATGCGTCGGTGAATTGCTATAAAGGTCCGGAATTTAAAAAAAAAATACCAACCGTAAAAACACCCCCAATAATAGCACAGACATTGGTGATGAAGTGCGAAAAGGACTTCGGATGCTCTGTTATCACAACCTGTTAAAGGAAAATAAAGATATATGAAAATAGAAATAAGAAAATATAGTCAATTTTTGTTTTTCCTTTTCAGAAACATAAGTATAAATGATATCATGAAGCGATCTGTTAATTAACCTGCATGGGAGAGAGCTCAAAATGAAATTTTGCAGCAGGTATATATATGCTCTGGGCCAGGCTACTGTGGGCTGTGTACTCGTACTCCTCAAGTAATGGATGTTCAAGAGAATATCTTCCCGTTATCACTTCAGTTTTAACAATTTGAAGATAATGCTCTATCTGCCAATGTAACAGTCACAAAACAGCAAATCCAAATAGTGGTTAAATGTAAGATATGTCATGAATTCCAGGCCTACCGCTCATTGAACATCAGAATAACAGCAAATCCAAATAGTGGTTGAATGTAAGATATGTTGAGAGTTGCAAAAAGCCTACCAGTCATTGAACATTTTAGTACTAGTAAGGCAATGATTTATGGGGTCAGCTTAGTGTGGGTCAAGGCAAGAACGAAAATGTTTGCATAAAGAGGATCATAGCAAATGATACATCTTAAGATTAAAAGGATCTTTGTTACTTATCATCTATGCCATTCCAAAGGAAATAAATAAAACAAGATCATAATCACTGGGTCTTTTAGCATCACAGGCCTTTTCCTTCCCCATCCTCCCTTTCACTATTGCGGCTCGCAAACTTTCCATTTTAACCATTCAAAAAAATTATATGTTCAATATGGTAATTGAAATAATAAGAATAAATAAGAATATGTAAATAAATAGGTTTTCATATTAAATCATAAAAATGATGCATCAAAAGTCATATAATGTAATTAAGAACACTAAAATCCCATCTTGCTGCAGCTTAAACACATTCTAGAAATCTATGCCCTTCTTGTCTACAGCAGGTTCATATTTATCTATTCAACACATCAAAACATAAATACAGTGCAATGTTGCTACAATAGCATTTGATAAATAAAGCAAGTAACAAGAATCATGTGAAGTTACTGACTTACGGTAACATTTGCACCTAAATCCTGATGATTAATGAATGACTGGCCATTCAGCTTGTCATGACTTCCTCCAAGATAAGGTATCAATCGCTGAACATCACTCATCAGCTTAGGTGACAGTTTCCAACCAAATGAAAGATGGGATATGACATGTGACATATTCATTTGAGAAGTATCAAATGAATGGGCTCCTGAATGAGCAGTGATGATAAGATTACCAGGAACCTGTAGAGGACAAGATAGCTCAAATTAAACACTCAAGAAATATGCTAGTCTCAAACAGATGTGCATAGAATGTTGCATGCACATTTCAATTACTCCCTTTCATTTCAGTTTGTGTAACCGGCATGCAGCAGGACTTATAAGCAAGAGAACTTAAATCATAATGGTGAACTGTAATCTAAACTAATGCTACATTAGTAAACATTCATTCAGGACATTTACCTTCTTTACACGCACATACCCTTCAAGTCTGCACCCTCCTGCATTTGGTGCTGGCCTTTTGACATTCTCTGCTGTATTGTTATGTTTACTGTCTACAGCTAGCTTATGAGACTCCACATGAATTGGTGCAACCAATCCTTCCATGGTCTGCAAAGGACAAACTCTTCAGATCACTCCTCGTTGCAAAGTGAATAATGTCCAAATTGCAAGAAATATATAAGCCAAAATTCAAATTTGAGCTTGCTTGACCTTGACCAGGCTATCAGTATCTCTATCTCCATAATAAGATTCATGATCATGGTGTCCATGTTCATTTCTGTAATAAGCACAAATCAGTAAAAAGAATGGATAATAAGAACTGTGAACATGAAACAGAAGAAATAACTTCACAAAAAAACATAAAAACTTAGAAAGTATTAGACAGAATAAGTGGATTATTGAGCAACTTATGAGTGTCATGAATTGAAGAAGCACTAATATTCTGAAAATTTGTCTATTTTCTTTCTGCCGGATTTTAACTCTTGGTAGGCTGGTGAAAATCAAAGGTTACAGTGGGAAAAAAGAAAGGTAGAAATGTTGCCAACGTTTTTTGATGAGAGATACCTTGCACATAAATCAGAATGTTCTGCGACCATGAGAGTGTATGTACTTGTGTGTGAGTGTTGGCATTTGAGTGGCGGAAAGACAGTAACATCAGAACAGTTTTTACACATAAATATAAAGCGCAGGCTAAGGGGATAAAAAATAATGTAGATATTGTGTTAACATATGATGCAGAACTGTTGCTTTACGGTCAAAATTCCTTACGAGTTAGACAAATCTAAGTGTTATAAAATTGTCTTTAATAGAAACAATGAAAAGAAGCGTCCATATTTAAAGTAAGAAAAAGAACAGTGAAAGCATCTCGTTACCTAACATCACTTCCTTTACGGAATATACGGATAGATGGATACGCTTGTACATGATGCCTGAACATTCATGATGAAGAATGTGTCAAAACAAAAGTAATAATCAAGTTGCAAGAATGCGAAATTGGAAAAGGAAAGGGAAACAGAAAATTATTTGAAAATGAGAAAACATTGATCTAGGAAATACCTCCTACACAATTCATCTTCTACAGTGCAATCAACATTTCCCAAAAGAATACGCCCATCCATTTCAGGATCGTATCTGTAAAAAAAGCAAGCATGCATAAAAAATCCTCATGTTATCAAAACCAGGCTTACAAAGCTGACTAAATGATAAGACATATATATTCTTTACAAAGTCTATCCAAGGAAAAGAATCAAGGAAGGAAGAAAAGACCTTTCCCTCAATATTTGGGCTGCTTTCTCCCATGATGGTTTCTGGAAGAAAAAGAAATAAAAAGGCAAAAAGATAAAAGGAGGCGAGGAAAGAGTACTGCATAACCTCGTCAGAGCAAATCTAATCATACAGTCAATCACACAACAGAGCCCACAATATTTGTACAAAACACACAGAAAGTTTCACACACATACACAGAGTAGCAGAATTAATCAAAGTAACAAAGGTATTTATGTCACTTTATGTGACATGTGAGCGGGCTCACAAATAAGAGACCAATGTGAATTAATTTAATGAATTAAGTTTAGCAACTATATCAAAGCATGGTAAAGAAAATTGTTCAATTAGGTAAAACCAGGCAACAACGATTTTAGAGAAACAGGACAAACTTTGAAAAACAAATTGTGCTAATAAAAGTACCAGGCGTTTACTCCAGTAACACCATGGTGCGTAAAAATTGACAACTAAAACAGGATACCTGAAAAAGGAAAATGTAATAAAAATCAAAGAAGGCATCACAACAATTGCCACATAGCAAGAAGAAACTTGTGATCAAATAATTAAAACAAAGAATTTATAGTTTATGGTTCAGAAATGCCTAACTTACTGATGTGCATAGCTATCAAAATTAGTAGCCGTTAGTGGCACAGAGCCTTCAACGGAATCTTCATCAACTTCCTCCCCCTGCTTGATTAAATGTGTAATGGGCACCGAGTGAAATTCAGAACCAGTGGGTCTTAAATCATGATCTATAGAAAACTTGCGGATAGTTTTTGTTATATTTAACCTGTTCTGAAAACAAAAACAGCACAATATGAGACTGGTTCTTACAACATTGAGAAACTTTAAAGACCAAACAAGGATCGGTTACAATAAGGGATAACAACAGGATGCAAGGTTGGTAATTTTTCTTTCATTCTTTCCAAGCTGAAGAAAGAGAGATAGGTGAAAAATATTGACTTCTCATTAACAAAATTTCGCTTGTCAACCTCGTAAAATCAGAGTACAAATGCATGTTTAAACTTTTCAAGATCTATATGACCCAGAATTATCACCAAATGAATGCAGACTTTGACAAATTAAGTATTACGCCTCTACATTTGACAAATTAAGTATTATGCCTATACATCACAAACTCTTTTACAAGATTAAATTGATTCAAGTTTCTTAATAACGTATTTTATTAAAGAGATCTTTTCTGTTATCTTGAAATAAATATACTTGATAGAAGTATTACTGAAAAGAAGTGCAACAACTAAAAATTTTAAGTAAATCAATGACCACATCCTAAATAAAACATATAAAATAGAAGTACAAGTTTTGCTTCTGACCAAAAAGTAAGAAGTATCAGAATTTGATTACTTACAGTTCCCAACACGTCAATCACGTCAACTGAAGCAAATTCACATGACAGTGAGGGAAAACTGCATGACAAGTTGAAGATGGTCAGGTATCACAATTATAGGAAAAAAATATGTTTTTAGATCGAAATATTCGGCATAAACATTGCATAATTGGAATTAACAGCAATATTGCTGGAAGAACTAGGCCATCAACTTTAAACAGTAAATAAACAAGATAAAAGCATGGGCTCAATTATGGCAAACTGTAAGTAACAACTAAAATCCATTTATGTTAAATTAAAATGCTGTTGATGAGTAGTAACATATATACATTAAGTGGAATTTATTCAAAATAAAATCAGTTAAAAAATAACATAGTAATAACATCTGTCACATGAACAACAAGGCTATCCAAACACAACTTATCATGGCTGCAGCATTCAAGAGACATATTCCCGCAGTTTCAAGCAATCAGTGTTTGCAGTTCTTGCTAATTCTTATAATCTACTACCTTTTTGAGGACCGTTGGAATATCCTCAACTGACTCTGATTACCGGACGACAAGAGAACAAGACATCACCTTATCAATATTTTGACTTGACAAAATTCAACTGACTTCTACCTAAGATGTTAATATGTCCTCCAACATACTAAACATCAGCAGCAATCTTTACAAACCATTTTGAGGCCACTAGTATACATGTGAGAAGCAAAATATTCCTTATAAGAATGCACATAAATTAAAGAAACAATGTGCATGGTCAACATTCTTAATACAATCTACATTCCCTACTTTGAACTTCATGGTTAATTCTAACCCGTTAGTAAATTACTGTGAGTATTATATAATAATAAAGCTGTTATGCAATTCAATGATAAAAGAATAACAGAATCAAATTGAAAATATAGAGACACCAAAGATTTATGTGGTTTAGTAATTTGCTTACGTTCACGGATTTATGGCTATTTTTATTATTTATCTTGTAAATAAGATTACAAATACAATGTATTTATATTAAAACCCTACTTACAAAATATTTCCAAAATTGCTCCTTTACCATATCACGCCACCCCCCTAACTATTTAATTGGCTCCCACATAAAATATTATCCCACAAGGCAGGACCGACAGTGGACTACGGTACGCTCCATCCATTGTCATTAGTCTAGCCTACTTACCACAATGGTGCTTATAAATTCAAATCCTTTATAAAATATGAGCCAATTTTCAAGAAATCTCCACCTTAACGAATTATTTCACCTACTTTGAAGATTCTAATAGTTGGAAGGATAAGCCATTGTATTAGCAATTACAAATATTGATCAAGTTCAATATACTTTGAACTTGATCCCTGGAACTGATTTAGTTAACATGTCTGCTGCATTCTCTGAGATATCAACCTTATCAAGAATTATATCTTTTGAAGAAATCAATTCTCTAAACTTATGAAATCTAACGTCAATATGCTTAGTCCGGACATGATACACTTGATTTTTATCTAAATATATTGCACTTTGACTGTCACGGCATATTTAAACTCCTTTTTGCAACACACCCAACTCTCTAATCAGTCATTTCAATCACAGAGCTTCTTTTCTTGCTTATGTTAAAGCCATGTACTCTGATTCAATTGTAGACAATGCTACAAGTGATTGAAACATAAATCTCCAGCAAATGGGCCCTCTCGCAAGCAAGAACACATAACCTATAGTAGACCGTCTATTATCAAGCTCACCTGCATAATCTGAATCTAAAAATCCTTTTGTAGCAAGAATCTCTTATTGAGCTTCAAACATTATGCCATAATCGGCAATTCTCAATTCTCTTCAAATATCAAAGAATCCATTTGATTGCCTCCTAATGCTCTTTTCTTGAATTTACCATGTACTTGCTAACCACACTCACTGCATGAGCCAAATCTGGCCTAGTACACACCATCACATACATTAGACAACCTGCAGCATTTGCATATGGCACACGTAACATGTATTTCTATTCTTCAACTGATTTTGGGGATTGTTCAGCTGATACTTTAAAATAGGCAGCTAATGGAGTGTTCACTGCCTTTGCATTAAGTATGTTAAAATTCTTCAACACCTTTTTAATGCACCCTTTGCTGTGAAATTCAAAGCTTCCTTGATTCTCTGTCTCTTCGAATCTTCATTCCAAGTATCTTATTTGCTATCCCAAGTCCTTCATGTCAAATTCTTTACTCAACAATGACTTAGTCTATCAACTTCTGTTATATTTTCTACAACAACCAGCATATCATCCATATACAACATCAAGAACACACGCGACCCAGACTCAAGCACCTTATAGTAGACACAACAATCGTATTCACATCGAATGAAACCAATCTAGAGTATTTAGGAATCAAACCTCTTATACTATTGTCAAGGAAATTGCTTCAGCTCATAAAGTGACTTTTTCAATCTACAGACGAGATGCTCTTTCCCATGTTATTTGAATCCTTCTAGTTGGTGCATATAAATTTGTTCTTCAAGATTACCATGAAGAAATATTGTTTTTACATCCAACTGCTCAAGCTCCAAATTGTAATGCGTTACTAATGCTAGTAGGACCCGAATGGATGGAAGTGTGCCTGAAAACGGTTGAAAAGATCTCATTGTAGTCAACTCCCTCTTTTTGTGAATACCCTTTTACTACTAACCTTACCTTGAATCTGTCATCCTCTTTTCCTTTCAAACCTTCCGCTTTTCTATAAACCCATTTGCAACCAATTGCACTCTTTTCCTTAGGGAGATCAGTGAGTTCCCAAGTCTAATTTTTCTCAAAGATTCCATCTCTTCTTGCATTGCTTGCATCCATTTGCCTTTATCTTCACTATCAACGGCCTCTTTGAAAATGAATGGATCTCCCGTGCTTAAAACCAGAGCAAATGAAACAAACTCATCAAAACCATACATTCTCAATGACTTTATATTTTTCTTTGGTTTATCTAAGACTATACTTGGTGTAGTTGCTGTTTTTTACTCTCTGTTTTCATTTTCTGTATCTTGTTTTGAGGTCGTCAACTCCACCATGAATTCTGTCATCTTCCTAAACTTGTCACCTGATTCAAAAACTCAACATAGAGCTTTTATCGACAATCATGTCTCTACTTATTACAGTTTTTTTAACTCTAGATCCCAAAACTTGTATCCTTTTACCCCTTTCTGGTACCCCAAAAAAATACATTTTCTTGACTTTAGATCAAGTTTGGATCTTTGATCACGAGGCACATGCATATAGGTTGGACATCCGAAAATTCTCAACATGGAATAGTCTACTTCATTTCCTGTCCATACCTCCTCTGCAGCTTTGTCTTTTAAAACTATCCTTGGTGATCTGTTTATAAGATAGCATGCCATATTCACTTCCTTTGCTCAAAAACTCTTAGGCAACTTTGCATTTAACCTCAAACATCTTACTTTTTCAGTTATAATTCTGTTCATCCTTTTCGCAACAGTGTTTTGTTGTGGAGTTTTCCGAACAGTGTAATGCCTTTTAATTACATGCTACTCACAAAATTTTCTAAATCCCTTATCTTTGTATTATGATCCATTGTCGGTCCTGAGGCATTTAACTTACCTCCCTGTCTGATTTCAACCTCAGTTTTTTATTATTTGAATTTTGAAAAAACTTCAGACTTATACTTGATAAAGTATATCCAAACTTTCCAAGAATATCAATGAAACTTACAAAATATGATGCATTTCCACTCGACATCACCTTCACTAGACCCATACATCCGAATGCAAATAATCCAAAATTCCTTTTGATTTGTGAATAACTGAACTAAAGCTATGTTTTCTTTGTTTTCTAATAATACAAAATTTGCAAAAAGTTAACTTACACAATTTTACACCTTTCAGAAGGTATCTTTTGTGTAACTCCATCATGCCTCATTCTCCCATATGTCCCGACCTTAAGTGCCATAACATCTCATTATTCGCATTGGAATTAGATGATGTCATTATTATTACTTCACTTGAAACTGTATCCACTGTTAGTTTATAAATATTTCCTAAAATATGTTGTTCTTTCATGAGAATCAATGTTTCATTTGTAACTTTTATCTTTTCGCCCTCTGTATTACATGTATAACCACTACAATTCAGAGTACTAAGTAAAATCAAATTCTTTTTCAATTCTGAAACATGTTTCACATCTTTCAGCATTCTGACAAGCCCATCAAATATCTTCAACTTTATAGTGTCAATCCCATCCAAGAATCTACCAAACTGTTAGAGCACACCAAAATGGACAACATATCTCCATTACTGTCATCTGACTGATTTTCAGCAACGTTGGCAGAACTAAAAGCCTTATCTTTTTCTGTTTTTCTGTTAATCTCTTTTTATATACCGCACAATCTCGTCTCATATGACCTTTCTGATGACATTTAAAGCATTCTACTTTCTTCTTTGCCTTTGATCCTCCCTTTTTTTTGGTTTGATCCTTGTCCTTTTTCCCACCACCCTCTTGATTACCTTTCGTCATCAGCCCTTTACCCTAATATCCATCATCGGTGTGTTGTTTCCTTCGGTCATACTCTAAAAAGATGTCAATAACATATTCTAGTTTTAGAGTTTCTTTTTCCCAAAATAGAGTAGTAACCATGTAATCGTAGGAATCTCGAAGTGATGAAAGAAGAATAAGAGATTTATCCTCTTTTGATAGCTTCACATCAACCCTAAGCAGATCCTCAATCAACTGATTAAACTGATCAATATGTTGGCTTAGGTCTGAACCATCTGCCATCCACAATCTGTACAATTTCTATTTCAAGTGTAATTTGTTCGTCAGAGATTTCGACATATAACGCGATTGTAATTTCCCTCAAAGAGTCTTCGCATTCGTCTCCTCCATGACATGGGACATAACTTCGTCTGCAAGGCAACTACAAATAGTACTAACTGCCTTTTCCTCCGTCATCTCCCAATCATCATCTGTAATTTTCTCCACCTTGATCTCTTTCCCTAACAATACTTTGACAGTCCCTACTGCACCAAAAGATCATTAACCCTTCTCTACTACAACCGGAAGTTTGATTTTGACCATTGAATTTCTCCACATCAAATCGCGCAAAAAATAAAGTGCTTGCTATTGTAAACCTTACTCTATACCAATTGTTACGCAATTTAATGA
Organism: Trichilia minutiflora; assembly: GCA_035590515.1. Taxonomy (NCBI): domain Eukaryota; kingdom Viridiplantae; phylum Streptophyta; class Magnoliopsida; order Sapindales; family Meliaceae; genus Trichilia; species Trichilia minutiflora. The sequence continues at coordinate 13,414,387 of JAVXUL010000008.1, read as the reverse complement.
TAAAAGAATAGCATAATCAAATTGAAAATACAGAGATTTATATGGTTCGATAATTTGCCTATGTCCATTGACTTGCGGTTGTTTCTATTATTTACCTTGTAAATAAGATTACAAATATAATGTATTTATATTAAAATCCTACTTATAAATTTTTTCGAAATTACCCCTTATCATACCGTGGGGGACTTTGCCCCCTACACCCCCAACTATTTAACCGACTCCCACATAAAGTATTATCCTGTAAGGTGAAACTAATAGTGGACGGAGCATAGCATAGTCCACTGTTATTGGCCCCACCTACTTACTATGATGATGTTTACAAATTCAAATCATTTATGAAATATGAGCCTATTTCCAACAAAGCAATATAATATGATACTTACATATTAATAACTGAAAAAGACACAAGTAGATACAAGTGTATCTAATCTAAAAGACGAATAGCAAGAAGAGTCTAAACGTGACATCAAAATACTATAAAACGAAAAGAGATATTGTTTAACTGATATCATAAAACTCTACCTGATGTTAAAATCAATGCGTAAGAAGTCCCCGTCAGAACTCCTGTCAACAATAACAGCTGTGGAGGTCATCACTGTTAAATAATTATTGAGTTCCTGCAAAATGAAATAATTATTTATACAAGATACATGACAAGCCATTATTAAGATTAAAAATTACCAAAGAGGCGGCAAGGGCACAGGAACGAGGGAAGTGTTATGCGCCGGCAGAAAAGTAGTGAAAAAATAAAGAAGACAAGTATTTGAATATAGAATAAAAGCAAAGAAAACTCCATCAATGCATTATCATATACAAACCACCTATAAGGATAATAATATACTGAAGGCATCCAAATTCACCTTATCTAACTAAAGATGTAAAACGTCACAAGCTAGTACCTACCATTCCAAATAAAAACATCATAGACAGGGCTGCTATAATGGATAACCCTGCACCAGATAGCGATGCCTCAGTCAAATCTCTTGGAATTTTCCTGCAAACATAAAAGAAATAATTAAACATTATCAACCTAATTTTATTATCCATATTACATACTATTAGTGGATAGTGCCTAAAAAAAGGAAAAAGTTAATTTGCCCAGCCTACCAATTTAAAAGGAAAATACCCTCTATTAGTTTCATCCACTCAAATTCCTTGACCAGTTCATCAAGAACTAACTCCTTCAAGTAGACTAAACCAAGGTTTTTTTTTCAATATTTTTATTTCAAAACCAGTTGTACCACTTAATTCCTAAGATAAATACTCTTCCTCCCCGTTTACATTCTTCTTTCTACTTCTCAAATTTAATCATATATAGTATGAAGTAACTAGAACGAAATTCTTTACAAAACTAGCATTCAGTTTAAGGCTACAACACTTAAGCACGTATCACTACTGTATGAAACGTAATTGTAGTCATGGATCACTATACTTTTACAAACATATTAATGCTAGCGCGAATGTTATAACTCTGCCTGCACTAAAATCATTCATTTCGTGTTATTCTTCATAATGAATCAAAATCCAACCACTAAGTATAACGGCAACCAAATCATTTGTATTAGCATTTCGTTTAACGTTCAGGCTAATTCACCAAAAATAACAATTCAAAAACCCAAAATCCAAGAAAATCTCATGCCAAAACCGGATACACTGCAGTTCAATATTCCCAAATATAGAATAACGTAAAATGAAATCCTAATTCAATAAAAACATTGGTAAAAAAAGCTATCAAATGCTGCGGATCAGTACAAGGCATAAAAATAAAGAAAATGGAGATCTGACCTGTAAAAATCGACGGATTTGATCTTGCTCATGGAAATCATGATTGCTTTCTGCAACGAAATCAGATTTCACAAGAGGAATGAAGGCATAATAGATCTGGTGGAGATGAGCGAGAGAACAAACGAAACGAATTTCTTATAAATTCATATTATGAAATCTGTATCAGATAGCGCTTACTCTCCGGTACGTTTTGCGCTTATTTGGGGATAATAGCATTCAGATCCTTATTCTGGTATAGTTTTACAAATAATTGCTCACATTTTCTGTGAAAGTTGCCCGTATACTACCGAGTTTCGGCGTCGACCATTATAATTTGTAGTTTAATATTATAGAATATTTTAATTATTTTAACAATGATTAAGTTAAGACTTATTGTTAATACTTATAAAACAAAGAAAACCTTGGTTGTTATTATTTATTACAACATTTTAATTTTATTTTGGATTGGCAGATTGGGCTTAAGAGTTATTAAATTTTTACACATTTTTTAATTATTAAATTAATTTTTTTAATGCATAAAATTGTATTATATATATATTACATTAAATTTAATTTTAAATATATATTTAATAAAATTTCCTAATGAATATCACTCATTAAAATTTTTATATTTAATAAGTTAAAATTTTAAATGTATTGAAAATTATTTTTTATTACTATATAAAATATTAAAAATGATTATAATTAATAAATATAAAGATTTTAATAAGTGTGTTTAGAATAATAGTTAATAAAATTTATATTAATAATTAAAAAATAATAAAATAATTTGTGTTAATAAAAAGTAATGCACGTGAATTAGCGGGATCTATTTGTTATGGATTACCGACCGTTTGATTTGAATCCTGCTGTCCTGCTGTCAATAGTACTAAATACTAATGAATGCTAAAGGGGATTTGTACCTTTCATTTAAATGATACTTCCAAAATTACCAATAAAGTGGGCCCCCTTTTCGTATGCTGTATGCAATGCTATTTCTTTTTCATTTTTTTTTAAATAAATCGATGGTAACCGAAGCAGTAAATCTAGGTAGTGCACGTCATCACGTGATACAACTTTTTTTTTAAGAGAGAGACTTGTAAAACTCTTTATAACAACGTAACACCAACCCCTCGTGGATGATCCGGTAACGAGGGTTGAATTTATGGATCCCAAGTTTTATATTCAATTTTTATTTTAAAGTTTATTTTATTAAGCATTTAAGAGAAGAGATTATAAATTTTATTTAAATTATTTTTTTAGTAAATAATGACAAATAAATTCAATTAGTATTTGTATTCAATTTAATAAATTAAAATTTTTCATCTATAAAAAAATATATATATAATACTATTTATAACTTGTTTAAATATTTTATAACAAGACTTTTATTATTTAAAAACCTTAATATTAATATATTTTTAGTTATGGTGTATTGAAATATATACTAAATGTAACTGAAATTAAAGAGTTGTGACTTCAAAATAAGTTGTAGTCTTAAATATTAAAATATCAAACATTTATTAAAAAATAAATAAATATAATTTTACTTCTAAAATTAAGGACAAGCTAATAACATTAATATTTTATATTTTATGCTTTCCTTTTACAATACTTCTAGGGTTTGCCATGAAAAATATCAGTGATCAGACGGAGAGAAAAATGTTTATAGATGAACAAATATGTGAATGACAATAGCATAATCAAACCATAAATGAAAAAAAGAATGTTTGTGTCATAACTTAAAATATATATATATATATATATATATTCTTAAAATTCATAAATATAATTTTATTTATTATTTATATAATGTAATATTATAACATAGACAATTTTTTTAAATCAACTAATTGTAGTTATAATTATGATGAAAAATAAAAAAAGATATAACTTTATTAGATAATTGTACTCAAACATTATACTTAAATTTTTCTTGTCAGAAAAAAAAACGATTAACGTAGCATTATTTGGAATGCACAATATTTTTAGGATAAATGACTTATCAATATTTGAAATATAACAATAACAATATTTTAGTCTGTATGTTTTAAAAATTAATATTTACACTTCTTCTATGAAATTTAGACATGTAATAACAATAATATTATAATCTATTAATTTAAAAAATTAATATTACATTTATTTTGTAAAATTTAGACATCTATCAATTAAGATTTTGTTATATGTGAAATTAAAACTTAAAAATTATTATCATTAGTTCTAAAATAAAATAATTTACTAAAAATTAACTATTATTTAAATAAGTTAAAATTAAAAGGTAAAGCATAAATTATAAAAATATATAAATAATATAATATTTTTATATGAAAATAAAAATTTAATGTAATGTTATGCCAAACATATTAATATATTAAATTCAATACTATAACATGGGATTCAATTCAATCTCATCCTTTTATCCCACGTAAAAGTATAATATATATATATTGGGTGAACGGAGTAGAATTGTGATAGGTTAGTTAGCCCAATCCTACAATTTTGTTGGGCTGGATTAATTTTTAAGTGGGCTTAACTCACAACCAACTTATCCTAATTTAATATTTATATCATAAAATTACAATTATTTTTCTTTTAAAAGAATATAATTAATTTTTTATTAGTATTTTGATCTTTATATATATTATAAAAAACTTAATTTAGATGTCGTTTTTTTTTTTTAAGTTGAAAAGTAATTGAGAAAATTAAGACAAATACATATGTGATGAAAACCTAGAATTACATCACTATAATTTTAGTACTTTCCAACTTGTGCACTGGTTTAATAAAATGCAAAACCTCAGGGACAGATTTGATAATAACCGTTATTTAAATCGAGTACGCAAGACAGTCTAGGCCCCCTGCTACGACACCGTTTCATTTAGCATTTGACGGAACAGTCGAGTAATGCCTCATCGTCGTCTTTATCAACACTAGAAAACCCGATAACAATTTAATTAAAGCAAGAAATGGTAGCCTGTGTATTACTCAGAGCTCTCTCGAAACGATCTCTCTATTTCCATACGACATTCATTTCTCGATCCGTAAGCTATTATCTCCTCAACTCAAGCTTAACACTTCGATTTTTTTAATAGATACATCACAGACGTTATGGGTTCTGAATTTGAATTATTCATTGAATCTTCCACATGAAGTTATAAATTACAATTTTTCTTTAAATTGAAATATTTTTCTTATGTAATTTTAGCTATATTTTTTACATTTGGATTTTCGTAAATAGGTTAGCACATTGATTCTAGCCGAACATGAAAATGGTTTAATCAAGGGCCAATCGGTGAGTGCAGTAGAGGCAGCAAAGTCGTTGAATGATGATAATTCAGTTTCAATGTTATTGGCTGGGTCGGGTCCTTCACTTAAAGAAGCTGCTAAACATGCTGCTTCTTGTCACCCTTCCATCTCTCAGGTATCCGTGCAACATCTTTCATTTTGTTTATTATTTGTTTCGGAAATTATGTCTTTTATGGAGCCTCTCCGCGCAGGTTCCTTGTGTACCGAGCTTATTTTGCTAAGGAGGGGTCTAGGGGTGCTTTATCAATGTTAAAAGTGCTAGTGCAAATCGCCAAAAACACTTTTTTCTTTCTAGAATAAAATAGTTATAATGTATGATCGAAATGAGCATAAAAAATAGAAAAATGAAAGTTGTTTCAACATTATACAAGGAGCGTTACCAAAGAAAGTTGCTTCTTACTTAAGCAATTCTACTTGCCCTCCTACCTCAAAAGATGGACTGGTCAAGGAGTATCTTGTCATGGAGGAACAAGGTATGGAGTTAGTGGATTATTAGCAGTTGAAATCATAGTACCCGTACATTGATGGTTTTGGGGGACTGACGAAATTGGTCGCTTTGACACATGTTCAATAATCTAAGAAGAAAGACAGCGCATTTAATTATGAATTTGTTTCCATGGTGTTTCTTATTAACTGAAGCTATAGGGAAGTAGAACCTGCAAGGTTCAATTATTAAGTAGTGTAAAACAGATTAAGTTTACCAAGAGAAGTGAAATGTTTTAATATTTGTTTGCTGTTGTTTTTGTGTAGGTATTTGTAGCAGATTCAGATAAATTTGCATATCCCTTAGCTGAACCTTGGGCTAAACTAGTCCACATGGTTCAGCAAAGAGGTGGATACTCGCATATAATTTCTGCTTCAGGTTCATTCGGCAAAAACATACTTCCTCGTGCAGCTGCCCTTTTGGATGTTTCGCCAATTACTGATGTTATTGAAATTTTTGATTCTAATCAATTTGTCAGGTGTGTTTTGCATTCTGTGGTTTGTTCTGTTGCATTACTATTCTTAGTATTTTCGAATGTTGTCCACTATGTGAGTTAATTATTTCTCCTTGTTTGATGAGCACTATACTTGGAATTCCTTGCACATTGCATATTGTATGATGTCATATTAGAGGCCATTGGCTTCATTTCTTGGTTCATTTACAAGTCAAGAGTTTCCTTCAACATGCTTGAGACAGTTTTTCTTTCCAGAGAACATTAAAGCTTTAAAGCAAGGTTTCCTTTTATGTTGCAGGCCAATTTATGCTGGAAATGCACTTTGTACAGTTCGATACAATGGTGCCAACCCTTGCATGTTGACCATCAGATCCACATCTTTCCCAGTGCCCCATAGCTCAGCTGATTCAAGATCTAACAAAGCTCCAATTTCCCAGGTTGATCTCTCAACCTTAGATGGAGGTCTGTTTACTTCTTTCTTTTTTATGGTTATCATGGCAAGTACATTTTCTTGGCTAATATCTCGTTTGTATGCTTGTTAATAGAAGGAATCAATGGACTATCATGTCCTTATCATTGTTTTCTTGTGAAATTTTGATTCATTGTTTGGTGGATAATAATTTTAAGTGATTAATTGAGTTGGCTCTAAATCTATTAACTGGGTTGCTAGAATCTATGTACGTGTTAACATATATTTTTCTACTTTAGTGCAGATACCATGGGTAAATCAAGATATTTAAAGCATACATCTCAGGATACAGAACGTCCTGACCTTGGAAGTGCACGTGTTGTAGTCACTGGGGGGCGAGGCTTGAAAAGTGCTGAGAACTTCAAAATGATTGAGAAGCTTGCAGAGAAACTCGGTGCAGCAGGTATCTCCCTTGTAATACAGAACCCATACTGAATTTCCATAAAATATATAGAATTTTGTTGCTGTTAAATTGAATCTTTGAAGCAACAGTTATTTTCCTAAATTTCTAATACAATTAAGTGTTATCCTTTGTTTAAGTATAGCATTTGATATTAGAATTTTAAACTTAAAAACTTGAAAGGATTTTATATCTCTTGCACTTTTCATTTTTTGATGAAGAGTTGCAGCTATTATTGACGGTAGTGTTATCCTTTGTTTAAGTATCGCATTTGATAGTTGAATTTTAAACTTGAAAACTTGAAAGGATTTTATATCTCTTGTACTTTTCACTTTTTGATGAAGAGTTGCAGTTATTATTGACGGTAGTAGCTCTTCATTCATTGTCATCTTCCCTTTCCATGGGTTGAATGCATAATGTGTTCCTTTGAAAGGAGAAGAAAAACCACTTGGCTACAAAAGTTGTTTGCCTATATTATTCTTTGTCCTAATATATGTCAGAGTAATCAAGATGGCTTTTTATCTCTTTTAGATCTCATCCAACGTATCCTTTGTTTTCATTGATATGAGACTGATTTTTTTAATTGTCTTTTATAGTTGGAGCTACCCGTGCTGCTGTTGATGCCGGATTTGTTCCAAATGATCTCCAGGTAACCTTCTATAATGATTCTTCTCAAGGCAATTATATTCTTAGATCATTAAATCAATGTTTTAATTCTTGCCTCTCTGAAATATGATTGGTCTGGTTCTACTTTCTGCTTACCCAGATGAAGGAAATCGCTTGTATATAAAATTCCCTGATACTGGGTTTCTGTGATGAGGTTGAATTTCTTATATATGCTTTCTCATCTTCCTCCTTTTCTCTATACTAAGCTATTAAAGGAGATAGGAATAAAGTTTTAAGAGTAACAGTTTCTTCATTTCATACCTGAATATGTAAAGCTAGCCTCATTCAAATGAGGATCTGAAATGTCTCCAATGGCCTTTGTATTGAACAAGCATACTGTACTGCTGCAATGTGTACCATATGTCTTATCAGTGGTCTCTAGTTCTGATTGCTTTGCTTGTCAGGTTGGTCAAACCGGAAAAATTGTTGCTCCAGAACTATATATTGCTTTTGGTGTTTCTGGAGCCATTCAACATTTAGCCGGCATGAGGGATTCCAAGGTCATTGTCGCTGTAAACAAAGATGCAGATGCACCAATTTTCCAGGTAAAACATTCAAAACCTCTTTGATCTCTATCATTTCATCAGCTCTGAGTTCATTGCGGAATGTTAGTTCCTACTGACTGCAATATACTCTTTACTTCTTTATGAATTGGCTGATAATAGACTCTGGAAATGCAGGTAGCTGATTATGGACTTGTGGGCGATCTTTTTGAAGTGATACCAGAGTTGCTAGAGAAGCTACCTGAGAAAAAATAAACCTGTGTTCTTATAATCATGGTTTCAAGAATTTGCTCAAAAATTACAATGATTAAAATAATAAATATTTTTCTGATTTATGGATTCTGTGATCTTACTGAAACAGTGAAACTGAACACTAATCCTGCGTCTTCCTCCACATTCCATATCATCAATAGCAGATAATAAAGGGGTTAAAGGCTAAAATAGTCGGTTATATACTTGCACCAAATTTTTTGTTACAATTTCTTTTCAAGTTCTCAATTTTCTTAAATAAAATAATTATGGTGAAAGCAATACCACAACATGAAATTAATAAAGAAGCAATTTGTTAGTATGTTATACATTACGGTTGGTAATATTTATTGTGAATTAGTTAGATAGTATTCGTTAAACTATTTATTTTTTATATTTATTAAGTTGACATAGCGTTTTATAATAATAATAATAGGGATTAATTTTTTTTTATACAAATTAATACAATAAAATTATATAATTGTTCCATACCTTCATCATCTTTTTTTTTTATTATTTTTATGAATTTTCTTTCTCAAAAAAAAAGAAAAGAAGTTTGTCTAAAAGCTTTTATTCCTAGCCTTACTTATTCTATAAACATCATATTATTGATTATTAGAAGTATTTTACCCCCATTAACCTTAACACGGCAATTTCCTTGACGACCATCCATTGTACATCATCATGATCTTTGATGGGCCCTTGGAATGCCATTTTTGACACGACAAATGCACATGTGACTCTCATTTCTTAACCATATTCATGCATGTCTAGTGTGTCACATCTTAAACGAGATTTAATTTTATGTATAACAACCAGAATTTAATGGCTTACCCAAGGATGAGGCTGCCTTGCTCTCTGTGTAAATTAATTAATAAATAAATATTGCATTAAGTAAGAATCTTGCTCAACTATTGCAACTATAAAAGAACAATTAGCCATTCAATTAATTAATTAATACATACATCAATTTTTTTTAAAAGCTGCACTGATTCAAATTCTATCACAATTTGTATACATTCTTGAAATTAAATTCAAATAAACGTGAAAAAAAGTAATTAGTTTATATCACTACAAATCACCCAAAATAAACCCTCAAACATACATTTTGTTAAATGCATAGTTATCAACTTAAATATATTTAAAAAAACAATCTACCCCCAATTGCTATTCAAGCTTTAACAATTGAAACCCATTCTAAATTAAGTCTTAAATTAAAGTTAAAAATAAGAATTATACGGTGTACAATACCACTTTTCTTTGTGTGTGTCGGTGAGTGGGAGTAGTTAGAGAATGAGATTCGAGAAACGGACATATTTATATATTAATTATCATCATTAAGAGAAAGAACTCAAATTTGGTAAGACTTAAATGGAACCGAAAGGTGATGAAATAATCAAAGGTGGTTTGTACCTAATATGTGAAGATTAAAACATTAATACTATCTTCAAAATTTGCTTAAAAGTCTTAATTTAGCCTTTCAAATTCTTAATTGACTAAATTCATTTCTTGAAATTTTGTGATGGATTCAATGTAACGTTATATATACATACCAAATATAAAATTTGTATCTCAATAAATATTCCTTATGCTTTGATATTAATTAGGATACAAATTTTATATTTCAACACCTAGAAAATAGCAAGGTTATTGTAAAATCAACGTGTTTTAAATAGTAGAATTCATAATTTGATTTCAAAAAGTAAACTGATTCAAACCAAACATAAACGAGAATGATCAGATTAAGTTAGACTAGTTAATGATCAATGCATGACGAAATGACATTGAAAGTTGAAGCAAAGAAAGTAAATTGGTGTTTTAATCTACACGATCGATACAACAAAAATAGGAAATTGATCAGTCATTCATACAGCAAGAGTCCTAAAGGCACAATAGAACCTCAGGAGCACGTTTTGAGAAAAGGAATTAATTATCGAAGTAGCGTCTTCTGACTTTCAAGAGATCATCATTTCTTTTCCTGATCATCAGCAAAGAGCCGAAACACTGAAACAGCAAGGGTTATATATAATTTCTTGGGAAAAGGAACGATATAGCTCGCTCGCTAGGTCGATTAATAACAATATCGAGTGCACTATTTCTGCCATCAATAATTATAAACTGATGATCCAAGGTCGTTTATTTGCTGTTTAATTATAATGCAACAATACATGTGATGTTTAATTGAGTTAATTAATTGATCATATGTACAAGAAAATATTGCACTACACTTCATGCCTCATGTAATCTTACAAGTAGAGATTTATCATTTTTTCACAGATTGATGAGAGGAAGGAGAATTTAAATAGTATGAAGTGTTCAATCTAGATAATCTACTATCATAGACAATGGAACTAAGCACAGGCCCCTTTTCTGCGGTTCCGTTTCATTATTCTCTCTTCCATTAATTGAACCCACTCCATTTCTCTCATCCATTTGAGCCGATGAGCTACTTGCTTTCTCCTCCTGTAAGGAACAAAGCAAAACCCAAAAGCATTTTGTTGTTTAAACTTTCAGAAACTGTTTTCGGAAAACACACCCAAGTATATATGAAAGTAAGTCAAACAAAATAAACTATTGCTGATGTTTTACCTGAGAATTAATGTCAATCTTTTCTGGTTTCCTATCCAAGTACTGGCTCATCAGATTGCAGACCTAATTTAGAAAAAATGTTCAACATAGTAAGAAACTAGGCAAGTTTTTTGAAAATCAAAAGAGAAAAGAAATGATTTTCACATAGATTATACAATTATATGTATGCGGAAGAAAATAATCTGACCTTGGGACTGTGAGCCGGAGAACTTGCAGTGTCCTCCAAATCATCATCAACCACAACTATAGTTTTTCTTTTCTTGGGACTCAATCTATTTCCCACAACTTGTTCATGATTGTTATTAGCAACCTTGTTTTTGACAACTAAAGAAGCAGCATCAGAAATCAAAGAGCTTTCCATACCAGAAGAGAAGCAGCTGTTTCCATTGTTCTGGTTAAAGAAATCATCAAAATACATAGTCCATCCACTCTCTTCAGGAGAAACATCAATACCACTTATTCCTTCATTAGAAGAAATAACTTTGCTCATACAATTCATAGAGTTCTCCATATCAACAAAAGAAAAAGAAGAAAAAAACTTGGATAAGCAAGAAGAAGAAGAAGGTTAAGCTTGTCTTGTATAGAGCTCCAAAGAAGCACCTCCCAGGAGCAATAGACTTAGATGTTATTATATATATATATATGAGACAAAGCGCTTGTGCAGCTAGGTATGTAGGGCCATGAAAAAGAGTTGGGGGAAGTTAAATTTGGCTGCAACCTTTTGACATTTCTCTATGTCTCTCTATTTTTTCTTATAAATAATAGATTAGATATACCAATAGAGATTTCATTTGCCAACAATTCTTGAGTGGACTTATTTCAATTGCATAAGTTGAATGAGTCACTCCGAGGTTTCTTGGCACAATTTTGTTCTTCTCGGAGAAATTGATGCCCCATACCTCACCATTTCTGTGAACATTTGTTGTGAATTATGGATCAATAGAGATGATAATTAAATAAATTATTATTTTTTCTATTGTATGAAAACCCAATAACAAGTTAATTAATTTGAAAAAAAATGAACAATCTAGTACATAATTATGGGGTAATAATGGGTTCCTAAAGAAGATTATTCGTAATCATTAATGATAAGAAACTTAATTGAGGGATTATTTCGATAGAAGATATTAATGAAAATTCCGGAGAATTAGGAGATAATTGAGAAGCTAGCTTTTGTTAATTTTTCATGGTCTGCCGTTGAAAATGAGTGGAGGCATCCATCATTGTGATGTGAATGATTTACTATGGATTTGAGCAAGAAACTAACATTTAATTAATTAGTTAATTAATTAATTAATCAAGTTGAAGGAACACAATTTCAAGAGTTCTTTAGAATATAAATCATGGCTTTTGACTTTCGCTTTCTGGATCAATTTTTTTAAAGACTCTTTTGAGTTATTGTTTGGTATGGCTGACGTTGATCTTAATAATTTTTAATTGACTAATTCGACATCTCATTGGCTCACTGGATAGTAGATCCCAAATTACACCCACTTGAATTAAAAAATTAGAGTTAACATAAAAATGATTTGGTTTCCAAAGGATTGCACGAGTTGCACAAAAGGTTAAAAGATAAAACAAAATCAATCAACCAACTTTTTAATATTCTTAATTGATAAATTAAATTTATTATATCTTAAAAAATTGTTAAGTTAAATTATCATAATAAAGTATTAAAGAATATATGTAAAATTTATGTTTTAACCTTAAATTTTTAATATTGAATTTGCAATATCATGGTTATAGAATTTTAAGTCTTATATTCAAGATATGTATTTTCTAATAATCGGATATCAAAAAAACATCCCTTTAAATATTAATTTAGGGATTATTATTTAATGGATAAAAAAAATCTTAATTAATTAGGTATTTCATACTGCTTATTTCTATCAAGTTTATCAGAGTATAGAAATAAGGTTCAATCTTTATAGTAAATAAACTCATATTTTAATTAAATGCATTAAGCCTAATATAATTTATCAAATCATTCAAATATTGGACTTAACCTATAATAGTTTTTAATATGCAATTATTACCATATAAGTCAATATATTTAATTAACATCCAATAATCTTTTATTTAGACTATATGTGTCACCTTATAATTGTATATAAAATAATATTATGAGCTCAAAAATTTATTATCATTACTGAATGCATCAACTATTAATCGTACCAATATAAGATTAAATGAGTTTTTATTATTTTTAATTATAACTAAACTTATTAATGGTTACGTATATTAATATAACTAAATGACATGGATCAAGTATAGATGTGTAGTGTAAAAGTTACATATAATATAATCTAATCATACTTATTTTCAACTTATCTATTTTATGATATCAAAATCTATAGAGATTGTAAACCAAAATTCTTTATTCCTATATCCTGAAACCTTAACATGTTTATAACCTAAAGTATCCAAAATACAAACTCCTATTGAAATCTCATATCCTCAAGAGATAAAAATTTGTATAAGCAATATACTCATGAAAGATCTCTAGTTGATAATCCCTTAATGATTAGATTTATAATTGTAGAGTTTGTTCCAATATGCTTAATAGGCAGTTGATAACTTTAATTCTCTTTCTAATAATTAGGAACTTACAGTTTGCATACTTTGACTTTGTCAAGTTCTTGTTATTGTCAGAATAAATATTATTATTTTATTGTCATATAATATCTTTAATAGTTTTTTACAATTATCTATAAGTTACAGTATAATCAAATTCCATCATTAGATGTCCTAAAAAATTCTATAAACCCTACTATTATAGTGAAAAAAATTATAAGTGTTTGTTTAACACTCTTTTAAGGAATTGCTCTTTTAACTTACAAGTAAATATAATCTAATGTGAATTTTTTACTATATTGGCATCCCCAAAATTGGAATTAAAACTTTGTTGATCTTTATCTTATACATTTTTTTATACAAATATTTAATCTTTTGTTCTCTGTAGATACCATATATTTTATTTACCTACTACCTAATGATCCAATTCAAGATCTTAAGTACTTTTTAAGCTTCTTTTTGATTATCCAATCCACTATCCTTTAAGTGTCTGCTTAAGGTACTTTTCTTATAATCCAATCTAAGATTTAAGGTACTTCTCCAACATCTTAACAACATACGTAATATTTAGATGTATATGTATTTAAGTATATATTAGACTCTTTATTACTAATGGATAAAGAATCTTTTACACCTCTTTTACCTTAAACTTATTCTAGAAGTCTTTAATTGAGGTTAAACTTATCTTCTTTAGTAATAAGGGTATCACTTGATTTACAATATTTGACTTTCTTGATATAACCCTTTTGTAAAAACTCAAATATACTTTGAAAATAATTTCAGTGAATTTGTATATGATCGAGAATTTTTGCAAGTGCACAGAGTCGATCGTAGTAATAAAATTTGGAAGTATTTCAAGGTATCGAACCCAAGGGAACAACTAACTAATTGTATACCAAGAACTTGAATTTAAAGAATATCCGAATAAAATAAATACAGATAATATAAATTTAATAAAAGAATAACGATTTACTAGAAAATAATAGATGCAAACGTTAGGATATCCAGATCCACCTCTTAAGAACTATTGAATTATAATTATGAACAATTCAGTTTCGAACATCATTAACTCAAATATCGTATTAATTTTCTATCGACTTATTAACACTATACGTAATTAACAATGATCATTTGTCGATCTCTCAATTATTAATCATGCCCATTAAGTTCTAGTTAACTCACGATATTATGGATAACTAATTATATTTCTTTAATTAATTATTCATGTTTGTTTTTCTAGTGTCCAGTTTGTAATTCACCTATCGGTCCTTCTCACAATCCCTAACTTTACTCTTATGGTGATTAATCACAAGAACATCAATAATAACAAGAAAAACGAATCAAAACATAAAGATGAAAAAAATTAAATTCATTCGGACACTATTCAAATCATAAATTAATATCCTCAAATAGGCTACCCCTTCAACCTAACAATAAATTTAGTTTCTCATGATAAACATACTAACAACGAATTGAAAAATAAAATCTAATAAATAAAACATGAAGGGAGAAGAAAGAAAAACTAATGAAGTCCTTCCAGATCTCGTTCATGTTGTCGCTTGATCTTCTCTCTAGCAAGACACCCAAAAGTTTTCAAGAAAAATCTTCAAAAAAGAGTAAAAACCTTAGAAAAACATCCTCCCTTTAGGGTTAGTAAACTCCCCTATTTATAATAAGTCTTCTCCTTTTTCTCCTCAAATTCGAATTGCCCAAACTTGAATTTTAGTCGTTAAGTGCTGAGGCGCTGCATGCTCTGTCCAAATAAAGCCCATGTGTTATTTCTCATCTTGGACTGCTATAGTATCTCAGATTCAAGTTCAATTTTAGCCCTCGAAACGAATTCAAATGCAAATGGTTTCTTCATGAAAGTTCTTTTTCTTTGAGTCAGCTTTCTAAAAAAAACTTGAATCAATCAATTCTGATGAGTACACGCCAAGATATAAATAAATCTTCATACAGTACGTAAAATAGGTACTCAATCGCCACTTCGAAGAAATTTTGCAAATCACTCATAATCTACAAAAACAGCAAACAAACATGAAAATTTATTCATACATACTCAAAATCAAGCAAAATTCAAGTCAATAACAATTAATAAAAATAAACTCATCAGTATACCTAATACAAAAGAAGATTTATATATTTAAATAATATATTATCGACATATAAAAATGAGAAAGATACACTTATTTTCATTGAACCTGTGGTATATATAATTATCAATTATATTTATCTCAAAATTGAATAAGATAAAATTTAATGAAATTTATAATACTTTTGACAAGACACTAGTTTGAGTATATAAATGTATTTTTTAAATTTACAAACCTTTTTCTTTGAGTTTTCTAACACAAAATCTCTTATCTACATTAAATTATTTGATCAATATCACTATTAAAAAACATAATATTTATACCCATTTAATAAGGATTACGATTAAAATATTTCATAAGTGTCATTATTATTTTAAACTTATCTTTCAATAAAACTATAAAAAAAAGTTTATTTTACAATTAATGTCTTCCTTTTGAGTAAAGCCTTTTACAATAAGACATACTTTTTATCTCTTTATATTATTCTTTGAACTTTTCTTGGTCTTAATTATTCATTTGTACTTTAGGTAATAAAAGGAGATTCTAAATGTCATTATCTTTTGTAAACTTTATTTCCTTATTTATAGCATCAATTCACCTTTGAGATTCAGAACTTTACATAACTCAATGAAAATTAATTGAATCATCTTTCATCACTCTGATATTAATCTTATGTTATAAGAGAAAGATGACATAATCATTATGAATTGTACTTTTTCTTTCTCTAGTGCATTTCTTTAATGGCAATGGCTATTAATTAAGGTCATAGAGTTTGCTCTTCTAGAATAATCTTTGGAATTTGAATGAGAGGTTCAATAATACTGTCTTTATTCAGAATTATCTTTTAAATCATGTCAGATATAGAACCTGATCTTACTTATTATTAATAACAATTAGAGGATTTTTTAAAGATAATGTACATAATCCTTTCTCTTTGTAAACTCAATATTTTCAAAGGCTTTAACATTTTTGAAAATTAACTTAATAGTAGGATTCTAAACTTTTAATCCATAAACCTTTTCAACTATATAAGTAATAGTCTTTAATACTTCTTTTAAAATGATTATAGTAAGAAATAATGACTAATCATACTCTGTACTATATCCTTAAGTATTATGTTTTGTCTTTCAGTTATATGTAAATGTTGTATTTTTGACCTAAGTGCATTTTAATTATTTTATCCTCTAAGAATAGTTTTGTTATTTTTTAATAAAATATACATTTTGGTATTTGATATCATAAAATTGACACCACATGGATGTTGTTTGATTGATTTAAGAAGTTTTTGATGAAAAAGAATGAGTTTGAAACTTTTTTTTCTAGAAGTGTTGATTGCGTACTCGATCTTTAAACTTAAATTTCTATTTAAGTTTGATATTGAAAATAGACTCGTTGATGATCAAGAAAAAAGAAATATAAGTGAAATCAAACTTTGTATGACAATCTTCACCAGCGTTTGGCATTAATTAAGGAGAGTTAGCCATGATCAGTGACTAGTTATGGTGCTGGTTTAGTCTTTCTTGCACTAATTTAGAGGTTTTTCATGAAAATATCTATTTTGCCTAAAATTTAACCTTGTCTTCTTCTCCTTCCCTAAGGATAATTCAATCTTTTCTTAAAGGCTTATAAATATAAACAAAAATAGTTTTTTTTCTTTTTTTTCCTCTACTAATTTTTCGAGCTTCTCCTCCCCTCTATTTTATTTTCTTTCATTTTTAATTTTCTTCACTTTCTTTCATTTTTCACTAATTAATTTATTATTTCTTATATTAAATCAAATCTACATCACTCTCTCTACATTATATATACTTTATTTTA
The DNA here is from genome assembly GCA_035590515.1 of Trichilia minutiflora. Taxonomy (NCBI): domain Eukaryota; kingdom Viridiplantae; phylum Streptophyta; class Magnoliopsida; order Sapindales; family Meliaceae; genus Trichilia; species Trichilia minutiflora. The sequence continues at coordinate 13,397,015 of JAVXUL010000008.1, read as the reverse complement.
TTAATTTAATAGAAAATTAAGCCTAAAGAGCATTAAGGAGAATTCAATCACTATTTATCAAATTTAGGGATTTTGTAATTGACAAGAATTAGAACATTCTAAGGTTAAATTCAACCTTTTGATATCGAATGCTTGAGAGAATAACCCAAATGATACAGTGGATTAAAAGAGTGTATATGTCACGCCCTGACCCTAGTCGGTCACGTGACAATCGCCGCGAATCCTAAAAATACATCCTATTATTTAGAATGCACCTCTAGAACCTGCAAGGCATTAGTACCTGTTTTCAAACTTATTAACCAACAATAAAATGAAATAAAGGAAAATGAAAGATTTTTTTAATCACATTAACATCAATCTTAGTATTTTTATAAAATACAATACAATATCCTCATGGCTAAGCCAAATACATAAAATATCTTTTATTACAAATCATTTTCTAAACAGTGGACCATAAAGTAAAACCTGAGTCGAGTACCTGAAAGCTTGCTGAATCACACTTCAGCTACGCTATGCCACACCCGACTACACTATCCTGAAATGAGAAAGTGAGGGGTGAGTATTTAAAAATACTCAGTGAGTAGACATAAAAACAAA
>JAVXUL010000008.1:13376360-13396318 GCA_035590515.1 Trichilia minutiflora | reverse complement strand
ATAATCCAACTCCGCCACATGTGAAATCAATATAAAAGATTCTAACGCCCTAAGGCTGTAAATAAGTTCAAAATCAACTTAAAAGATATAAAGAACATGAATAATAAGAAAACAAGTCCACTCACAGTATAGGGAGGGTACACACTCCCTAATTCCCCTCGTTTCTCGGCGACTCACGCGAACGCCTCGATCTCGAACCGTCGCCTAATCACACACAACAATTCTATTAATTACACGCTCTATTACGTATGCTCGAATGCATGGAATGCACGCTAAATTCTGGGTTTCTAATATGCGGACTATTACGCGATTTACCCAAAATTCTCATTATATACGAATTTAACCAATTTATACCACTATGGACCCACATTATGGCTAAGACGACTCATTACGATCAAAACACGCGATTTTGAGTTATGGGCCCCATGCCGTCCCCGGAACAGTAACCGGAGTTACTGTTCACACATACCCAAAATTTCCGAAATTACATTTCTAGCTTCCTACGACTTCTACGATCTTCCTACAACTTACATTACGCATAAAAACTAAGAATCGAGCGATAAATCTAAGATTTAAGATACAAAAACCCATATGATCAAATTTGTTTAAAACAAGAAAATGAATATGTAAACGTGTTAGAATCGACGCTACGAACCTCGTGGTGTGGTCGGTTTTCTCCGATTTCGCCTCTATCGCGAAAAGCCCCAAATTTTCTCAAACCCTAACTTTTCCTCCGCACCAAATCCGCGCTTCTTCCCTCAAATTGATGCTCCCAGCAAGTTAGATACGCGGAATGAGGCTCGTCTGCGAAAAGAAATCAAGATTTGGGCATGAATTGAAAAAAAAAATCTAGAGAAGGAGAGGGAGAGAACGTGAGGAGGAAGAAGGAAGAGAAAAGAAGAGTAAAAACCCAAAATTTTGACCTCAGCACCCATTTTTATAGAAAAAGGGTGAAATTACCATTTTATCCTTAAGTTTTCTTAAGGAGGCAGCTTCTAGAAGTTGGCAAAATCGTTATTTTGTGCCTATTCAATTGAATGAATCAAAGATTCGGTCGACCGAACCATACCCTTTGGTCGAACGAATAGCATTTCGGTCGACCGAACCCTTTGATGTGAATAGTACTCAAAGAGCTCGCAAGTCTTCGGTTGGACGAATTATCAATTCGATCGAACGAATAGCCCATTCAGTCGAACGAATTAAAAGCCAGCATTTCGATCGAACGAATTACCCATTCGGTCGACCGAACTTGCCAAAACTATGATTTTCCACTTAAGTCCCTTCCAAAACCGAAAATTTACATACGGGGTCCCAACATACACTCCCACAACTCCTTTTTAATCAACCAAAAATGCCGAATATACCCAAACATATGCAGACAACTAACGTTATGCAAGATGGATGCGAAAGTATAAACAGGAGATGAAGTGAAGTTACAATTATGTTCTTGTAGTACAATCACGAGTGTGATAGTTATTATTTATTAATATAAGAATTTTAGATTTAATCTTTAAATTTTGAGTTTTGAGTTGAAGAGATGTATTTTTTTTATAAGAATTTAATATAGTTCGTAAGTTTTATTTGATCCAAATATCATATTATTAATGGAGTTTTAAATTAAATTACAGTATCATTAGTCTAATTTCAAATTTAAATATTGTAAAATCATATTATTTTATAAATTTTAAAAAAATCATATATATGTATTTATATTTATAAATTAAAAAAAGAAGTTTCGTGAAGTCGACAACATCAATGTACCAAGTAAAATTTTCGTTCAAAATAAAATTAAAAAAAATAGTGTGTAAAAACTATTTATAACTTTTTAAAAATATTTTAGGATAAATAATATTTAAATTTCTAAAATATAATAAAAATATTTTAATTTTATTAAATTAAAAATATCTATTTTTACTTATGTCAGTCAATTTTTTTTAAAATTTTAGACATTTTTTAATATTTCACTATAAAAATTAAATCTCTCATCACGTAAAATACAAAATTTGTATTCTAATAATACTAATAAGAATTGAATTAACTATATAAAATAAAAAATAATAAATAAGAATAAAAATAGATATTTTTTATTTAATGAGACTAAAGTATTATTTTGATCAAATCTTAGAATTTAAATGTCCTTTGTTAATATTTTATAACAAAATTATTATATTTTAAGAATTTAATATTAATATATTACTAGGTATGGCGTCCTAAAAGATATATATTAAAGTATGTTTAAAATTAAAGAATTGTGACTTTAAAATAAGGTATAATCTTCAATCTAAAATGTCTAATATTAATTAAAAAAAATAAACAAACACCAAATTAATATAAATTTATTTATAAAATTAAATAAAAATTAGTAACAATAAATATATTATTAACAATTTTAGATAGACTTGTCAAATAAAATTTAAGTTTCAATATCATAGTTATAAATTTTAGTTTTATTTAAAATTAAAGTATTTTTCTTATATCTTAAAAATAAAATTAAAAAATATTTAATAACTAATTTATCTTTTATATTATTTAATGTTTTGTGCTTTTATTGGATGATACCCGAAGTTTTTGCAGTGAAAAATATTAGTGATTGGATGAAGAAAAATAATAATGTTATTAGATAAATAACTATGTAAATGATAATAACATAATCAAACTATAAATAAAAAATATACATATTTCAAATACGAAATCCGAATACTTCGAATTATCACAAAAAAAACACTAAAAAACTTACAAATCAACATTACTTTAAACATCTATATCTTAAAAGTACAATTATTTTTCCTTTTAAAAAACAAATAGAATTAATTTTCTATTAATATTTTGACCGTTATATTATTAAAAAAAAACTTAATTTTGACTACGTATCTTTTTTGTTTTTTAAGTTGAAAAGTAATTAAGTAACTTAAGACAAATACATATGTGATGGAAACGGAGAATTGCATCACCATAAATCTTAATACATTCCAACTTGTGTCCTCATTTAATAAAACGCAAAAGCACAGGGATGGATTTGATAATAACCGTTAGTTACTTATTATAGAATAGGAAAGGCAGCCAAAGTTCGCTGCTACGTCACCGTTTCGTTTATATTTTGATGGAACAGTCAGTCAAGTAGTGCTTCATCATTGTGTTTATCCGCACTCGAAACCACGTAATAATTTAATTGGAAGAAATGCCAGCGGGGGTATTACCCAGAGCTCTCTCGAAACGACCTCTACATTTCCATACAGCATCCATTTCTTGATCCGTAAGCTATTAACTTTTCAACTTAAGCTCAACACTTTGATTTTCTTTTTTTTGATAAATACATCGCAGTTATTGTAGATTCTGAATTTGAAGTATTTAAAGTTATAATTTTTTATTTTTCTTTAAATTGACAGTATTTTCTGTTACTTTATCTATATTTGTTACATTTTGATGTTCATAAATAGGTTAGCAAGTTGATTTTAGCCGAACACGAAAATGGTTTAATCAAGGGCCAAGCAGCGAGCGCAGTAGAGGTAGCAAATTCGTTGAATGGTGATAATTCAGTTTCAATGTTATTACCCGGATAGGGGTCGTTCACTTAAAGAAGCTGCCAAACATGCTACTTCTTGTCACCCTTCATTCTCTCAGGTATCTTTGTAGTATCTTTTATTTTCGTTATTATTAGTTTTCAAAATTATGTCTTTTATGAAGCCTTTCTGAGCAGATTCATTGTGTAATGAGTTTATTTTGCTAAGGAGGCGTTTAGGAGGCCTTTATCAATGTTCAAAGTGCTAGTGCAAATCGTCAAAAACACTTGTTTCTTTTAGAAGAAAATGGGCATTATGTATGAATGAAATGGCCATAAAGAAAAACGAAAGTTGTTTTCAACATTTATATAGTGAGCGTTTTTAAACAAAGCTGCTTATAACTTAAGCAGGTCTAACTGCCCTCCTAAGGCAAAAGATGGACTGGTCACGGAGTACCTTGTCATGGAGAAGTAAGTATATGAAGATTGTGGATTTATGTATCCGTACTTTGATGGTTTGGGGGGACTGTTCAAATTGGTTGCTTTTACACATGAGTAACAGTCTAAAAAGAAAGACATTGCATTAAACTTTTTGAATTTGTTTCCATGGTGCATCTTATTGATTGAAGCTCTAGGGAACTAGAACCTGCAAGATTCAATTATTAAAGAAGTGTAAAACAGATTTAGTTGCACAAGAGCAGTGAAATGGTTTAATATTTGTTTGCTGTTGTTTTCATGTAGGTAATTGTAGCCGATTAAGACAAATTTACTTATCCCTTGGCTGAACCTTGTGTTAAACTAGTCTCCATGGTTCAGCAAAGAGGTGGATACTCACATATAATTTCTGCTTCAGGTTCATTCGGCAAAACATACTTCCTCGTGCAGCTGCCCTTTTGGATGTTTTTCCAATTAATGATGTTATTGAAATTTCTGGTTCTAATCAATTTGTCAGGTGTGTTTTGTATTCTCTGGTTTGTTTGATAGCCGTTATTACTCTTTAGTAATTTAAAATGTTGTCTACTATGTGAGTTAATTCTTTCTCCTTATTGGATGAGCACTATACTTGAACTTCATTCCACATTGTGTATCGTATACAGCTGTTGGTTTCATTCTTAGTTTAATTACAAGCCAAGAGTTTCTGTCAACATGCTTGAGACAGGTTTTCTTTCCAGAGAATGTTAAAGCTTTGAGGCACTGTTTTGTTTTATGTTGCAGGCCAATTTATGCTGGAAATGCATGATGACCATCAGATCCACATCTTTTCCTGTGCCCCATGGCTCGGCTAATTCAAGATCTAATGAATCTCCAATTTCCCAGGTTGATATCTCAACCTTAGATGGAGGTCTGTTTACCTTTCTCAACCTTAGATGGAGGTCTGTTTACCTTTCTCTTTTCTATGGTTATCATGGCAAATTCGATGTCTTGGCTAATATCTCCTTTGTATACCTATTAATAAAAGGAGTCAGTAAAGCATTTTGTCCATATCATTGTTTTCTTGGGAAATTTTGATTCATTGTTTGGTGGATAATTTTAAGTGATTAATTGCTTTGGCTCTAAATCTATTGATTGGTTGCTAGAATCTACAGTAAATGCTAACATATATGTTTTTACTCTGGTGCAGATACTGTTGTTAAATCAAGATATGTAAAGCATAAATGTCAGGATGCAGAATGTCCTGACCTTGGAAGTGCACGTGTTGTAATCACTGGGGCTGAGGCTTGAAAAGCGCTGAGAACTTCAAAATGATAGATAAGCTTGCAGAGAAACTCAGTGCAGCAGGTTTCTCTCTTGTAATACTGAACCCAACCGAATTTTCATAAAAGAATAGAAGTTGTTGCTGCTACTGTTGAATCTTATAAGAAAAAGTTCTTTTCCTAAATTTCTAATTCAATTAATTGTTATCTTTTGTTTAAGTATAGCATTTGATCTTAGAATTTTAAACTTAAAACTTGAAAGGATTTTATATCTCTCATACTTTTCATATTCTGATAAAGAGCTACAGCTATTATTGATGGTCGTAGCTCTTCATTAATTGTCACCCCCCCTCCCACGGTTGAATGCATAATCTGTCCCTTGGAAAGGGGAAGGAAAACCACTTGGCTACAAAAGTTGTTCGTCTCTATTTTTCTTTGTAAATGTATGTCATGTAATCAAGGCGGCTTTCTATCTCTTTGCAATCTCAGCCAAAGTATCCTTTTTTTTTTCTCCTTTTTATTGATATGAGACTGATTTTTACTCGTCTTTTGCATAGTTGGAGCTACGCATGCTGCTGTTGATGCTGGATTTGTTCCAAATGATCTCCAGGTAACCTTCTATAATGATTCTTTTGAAAGTGACTTCTCTACCATGGCATTAAATTCTTATCTTGTTAGATAAATGCCTTAATTTTTGCCCCTCTGAAGTATGATTGGTCTTATTCTAATTTCTCCTTACCCAGATGAAGGAAATCATTTATGTAAAATTCACTGATGCACTGATGCTGGGTTTCTTTGATGAGGTTGAATTTCTTATATGTGCTTTTCTCCTCCTTTTCTTGAAATTAATCTATTAAAGGAGATAGAAATAGAAAAAAACAAGAGTAATTTTTTCTTCACTTCATGCCTGAATTTGTAAAGCTCTGATTCATATGAGGATCTGATTTTCTCCGGTGGCCTTTGTATTGAAAAAGCAAATTGTGCTGCTGCAGTGTCTTACATATATCTTACCACTGGTCTCTATTTCTGATTTCTTTGCTTGTCAGGTTGGTCAAACTGGAAAAATTGTTGCTCCAGAACTATATATTGCTTTCGTTGTTTCCAGAGCCGTTCAACATTTAACCTGCATGAGGGATTCCAAGGTCACCGTCGCTGTAAATAAAGATGCAGACACCACCACCATTTGAGATTTTAGTTCCTGCAGACTTGAATATACTGTTTACCTCTTTCCGGATTGGCTGCTAATAGACTCTTGAAATGCGGGTAGCTGATTATGCACTTGTGGGCGATCTTTTTGAAGTGATACCAGAATTACTAGGGAAGCCACCTAAGAAGAAATAAGCCTGTGTTCTTATAATCATGGTGCCCAGAATTTGCGAAAAGATTACAATCATGAAATTAACAATCATTTTTATGATTTATGAATTCTGTGATCGTACTGAAACTGAACCCCAATCCTGCATCTTCCTCCATAATCCATACGAATGGCAGACATAAAGGAGTTAAAAGATAAAATACATCAATTATATCATTACATCAAATTTTTTGTTACAATTTCTTTTCGAGTTCTTTAAGCGTCTGAATTTTATTTCTCATTTTTCTTAAATAAAATAATTATATGTGTGATGCCATGTGAAAGCAATTTCACAACATGAAATTAATAAAAAGCTATTTATTATTATGTTGTAAATCGCATTTGGTAATATTTAATGTGAATTAAGATAGTGTTTTGTTTAAGTATTTATATAATATATTTACTAAGGTGACATAGTATTTTATTATAATAATATTTAGGATAAAATTTTTTGTACAAATTAAGGTAATAAAATTATATAACCGTTCCATAATCTGCATAATCTCTTTTTTTTTCTATCAACTTTCTATTAAAAGAAAGCTTATATAAAAAACTTTTATTCCTAACATTTATAAACATCATATTATTGATTATTAGAAGGATTTTTAACCAATTAAACTTAACAAAATTTTACTTTGACAACTAATAACATGGTAATTCTTTTGAGGCCATCCATTCAACATCATCATTATGTTTGATGGGCCATTGGAATGCCATTTTTGGCACGACAAAAGCATATGGGAGACTCAATTCGTAACCATGTTCACACATGTTTAGTGTGTTACATCTTATAAATTCGATAATAATCAGAATTTAATGACCAAAGGATGAGTCATGAGGCTACATTGGTTTCTGCGTAATTTAATTAATAAATAAATAAATAAATATATATTGCGTTAATCGATTATATATTTATATATATATCGTAAATTTCACACATTTAGATTCTACCCACTTCACATATATTTTACAGAGTTCTCAACTTACATTTATTAAAAAAAATCTCCCCTCCAATGGCTTTGAAGCATTAACAATTAAAATCCATTGTAAATTAAGTCTAGTTTGATATAATATTTAAATAAAAATTAAGAATTATACAATATACAAATACTACTTTTCTCTGTGTGTGTGTGTGTCGGTGAGCGGGAGTTGCTAGAAAAAGAGAGTCCAAAAATGGATACATATGCATATTTATATATCAATTATTATCATTAACAGTAAGAACTCAAATTTGGTAAGATGGAACTGAAAGCTGATGATATAATCAAAGGTGGTTTGACATTAGTTAATATGTGAAAATTAAAATACGAATCCTATCTTCATAATTTGCTTAAAAGTCTCAATTTAGCCTTCAAATTCTCATTTGACTAAATTCTTATTTTGAAATTTTGTGATGGATTCAATGTAACTTTACACATACAAAATATAAAATTTGTATCTCACCAAATATCGGATACGTTTTGATGTTTTTATTCTAACACCTAATAGGATTACAAATTTTATAAAATCCAAGTGCTGTAAACAGTAGACTTCACAGCATGATTTGCATAAATAAACTGATTTAAACCAGTCAAAAAAAAAAAAAAAAAGAATGATCAGATTAAATTTAGTCTATTTACTGATCAATGCATAACGAAACGAAAATGAAACGTGAAGCAAAGAAAGTAGGAAATTGGTCGGTCATTGATACAGAAAGAATACTAAAGGCACAGCGGATCTTCAGCAGCATGTTTTAAGAAAAGGAATTAATTATGAAAGTAGCTTCTTCGACTTCAAGAGATCAGAATTTCTTTCCCTAATCACACCTCAGAAATGGCTTCTCAGCCAAAGAGCAGAAACAGCAACGGTTATATATAATTTCTTGGGAAAAAGAACGATAGCTAGCTCGCTAGGTCGATTGATAACAATATCGCATGCACTATTTTTGCCATCAATAATTTATAAACTGATGATCAGAGGTCGTTTGTTTGCTGTCTAATTAAAATGAAATACATTTGATGCTGAATCGAGTTAATTAATTATATGTCCAAGAAAATATTGCAGTACGCTTCATGCCTCAAATAATGTTACAAGAAGTGATTTTATCATAGATTGATGAGAGGAAGGAGAATTGAAAGAGTGTGAAATCTTGATCAACTTAGATAATCTACTATCATAGACAATGGAACTAAGCACAGACCCCTTTTCGTCAGTTCCGTTTCATTATTCTCTCTTCCTTTAATTGAATCCACTCCATTTCTCCCATCCATTTGAGCTGATGAGCTACTGGCTTTCTCCTGTCAGGAACAAAGCAAAACCCAGAAGCATTTTGTTATTTAAACTTTTAAAAACTGTTTTCGGAAAACACCCCAAAGCATATGTAAAGTATGTTAACAAAATAAAATATAGCTGATGACTGATATTTTACCTGAGAATTGATGTCCATCTTTTCTGGTTTCCTATCCAAGTACTGGTTCATCAGATTGCGAACCTGATTAAAAAAAAATGTTCAAAACACTAACAAAACTAAGCAAATTTTGGAAAAAAAAAGCAAAAAGAAATGATTATTACATAGATTATGCGAGTATATTTATGAAGAAGAAAATGGTCTGACCTCGGGACTGTCAGCCGGAGAACTTGCAGTATCCTCCAAATCATCATCAACCACAACTACTTTAGCTTTTCTTTTCTTGAAACTCAATCTATCACTGGTTTTTTCCATAGAAAACATGAATTGTTCATGATTATTATCAGCAACCTTATTTTTGACAACCGAATGAGCAGCATCCGAAATCAAAGAGCTTTCCATACCAGAAGAGAAGTAGCTGATTTCATTGTTCTGGTTAAAGAAATCATCGAAGTACATAGTCCATCCACTCTCTTCCGGAGAAACGTCAATACCACTTATTCTTTCATCAGAAGAAATAACTTTGTCCATAGAATTCATAGAGTTATCCATATCAACAAAAGTGAAATAATTTTTTTTTTGGATAAGCAGGAAGAAGAAGAAGATTAAACTAGTTTTGTATAAAGTTCCCAAGAAGCACTTCTCAGGAACAATAGATAGAGATGCTGATTATATAAGAAATGGCGCTTGTGCAGCTAGGTATGTGGGGCCATGAAAAAGAGTTGGGGAGAAGTTAAATTTGACTGCAAGCTTTTGACCTCTGTTACTCTCTCTCTATTTTTTTTTATAAATAATAGATTAGATATACCAACAGAGATTTCATCTGCCAATAATTCTTGAGTGAACTTATTTGTTCAGCGGAATAAGTTGAATGCGTCACTCCAAGAGTTCTTAAGCCCCATGTTGTTCTTCTCGGCAGAAATTGATGCCCTCATACTTCACAATTCCAAAGAACGTTGGGTCGTGAGTGATTATTGCATAATTAAATAATTATGGATTAATCGAGATGATAATTATTTAAAGTTTTTTTTTCTATTGGATGAAAATCCAATAAGATATTAATTAATGAAGAAAAAAATGAACCAAACTATTACATAATTATGTGATGATAATGGGTTCTTAAAAATGATCATTTGCAATCATCAATGATAAGAAATTTAACTGTGAGATTAGATCGATGTTGAAGAGATAAATGAAAGCAAAGAGAGAATCAAGGAGATAATTGAGAATTTTGTTAATTTTTCTTGGTCTGCTGTTGAAAATTAGTAGAGTCATCCATCATTGTGATGTGAATGTTGTATTATTGACTTAAGAGTACGTAAGAAACTAACATTTAATTAATTAATTAATTAAGTTGAAGGAACACAATTTCAAGAGTTCATTAAAATATAAATCATGGCTTATGACTTTCGCTATCTGGATCAAATTTTTTAAAGGCTCTTTGAGGTGTTCTTTGGTACGGTTGACCTTGATTTTAATATTTTTTAATAGACTAATTTGTCACCTTATTGGCTCATTGGACGGTGGATCCCAAATTACACCCACATGAATTGCAAAATTACAGTTAAGTTAATTTCTATTTCATAAAAATGATTTGGTTTCGCAACGGATTGTACGGAGTACAAGAAGAATTAAAAAATAAAACAAAATCAATCAAACTTCCTCTCAACTTAATACAATATATTAGTATAGTGATGTCAATTAAAGCAATATTTTATACTTTAGGGTAAAAATGGATGCTATTGTTTTGATCAATCCTCGTTAATCTCATGATCGTCTTTGTGTCCAAGACAAGAAATCAACTTTTACACATAAGTAAATCAATAGAGGTTGTTTAATTTTATCTTCACTATAGTAAGTTCTAGATAGAAAAAATGGTCTCAATTCTATGTAAACTCTAACTTAAAAATAGAGAAGACAAAAAAATGTTATATGTAAACCTCAAGGTCATTACAAATTGTTACATTACATTTAAAGTTTAGTATTGTATAAGTTATAATCTAAATAATTATTATTCTGGTCCAGATTTATAGACAATGATTATTCAGTAACTTATTATTTAATGCCAATACAAAACTTTTCTGACAAATGTCACCTCTCAATTCTTCGATGTTCAAATGTGTGAAGGTTTTAGAGGAGATGTTATCCTCTCTACCGTGAAGGAGATTAGATACAGCCACAAATGATATAACCATCTTGTGTAAGTATTTATAAAATCTCTTTCTTTTTAGATAAAATTTTCTTTTTCTTCTTTTTTGGATATCAAGTCTGACTTAAGTATTAGAGTTTTTATGTCAAAAAGTTGGCATTACCCCTAACTTTCTTTTATGTTTTTAGACAATCGAAAAGTAGTCACCGAGGTAGCTTTATCGACTCGAGGCTAATCTTATCGGACTTATCAACAATTAAGAGAGAAGAAATCCATATGGTATTTAGAGTTTTTCTTTTATGATATTTCAAGTATCGACAATTAGAAATGTTTGTAGAAAAAGGATAAGAAACTCTTTGTTACCTTCTCGAAAAACACCTGCCTAAATACTCAACCACTGTAAACAACTAGAATCACTATTCTCAAAGACCTTTGGTAAAGAGGGAGGGGAACCCAATTGCTATCCTAAATTCTACCTCTTCCAGCAAGAACGATTCACAAACTAACACTGTTGTCCTTTCAGTGAGTAGAACAACAGTAAGGAATGACTAGCAAGAATCCCTTTAACTAGTCAATGAACTAGAAAAGTACTGGAACAAGTGTACAAAAGAGGATTGACCATGACAAATCCTTGAGCAAAGAAATAAGGAGTTGGAAAGGGAGGTGATAGAGTTACGAAGGCTACTCTGTAGAAGTTATGGCAAAGATAAGCCTTATAAAGTAGTCACATTACCCTAGGTGAAAGAAGGCCACACCCAACCTAATAGGAGAAAGGCAAATGCAAGCCTCTCGATAATAATTTCTCCACTAGAAAAGCTTAGGCTCATGGCATCCCAAAAGGATAAAAGAAAGTTTACTGAGTAGCAAATCGAGTTTAGGGTAAACATCTTAACGTCCCTTTTTGAATTTACTATTCTTTAGAATAGCTGTTAACTCTTAACATGATGCAGGACACAAACGACCATATTAACCATAAGGTCACAACTTCATAAATAGTGATCCTATGACCAAACACTCGACACTCACTCACTAGATCAAGAAATCAATCAATATGCTTTCAAAGCCTAAGTAAGATGTATAATCAATGAATTAAGAGTGAAGAAAAAGGTGGATCCCACTTTAAATTTTAGGCATAACTCCCACCTAAAAAGATATATGGGCTTTTTTTTCACGAGAGAGATTTTAGAGTTGACGGTCTTGTGAAAATTTAAAATGCCCAAAATTGCCTCTTTCACTAGTAAGAGCGATCCAACGTTGCAATTTTAATATTTTCAGAGAAATGATACTGATTTAAAGGATGTCAGAACAATAAATATGTCGCCTTTTTTTGTTAACTTTGGAGGGATAGGCTAAAAGATGGTTTAAGCACATAACCTTAAGAACCATCAAGTTTTGGATAATTAGTTAAGCCTTTCTTAAAGAGTTTTATGGCGTCATTCAGACCGCCTGAAGTACAAGCTCCGTTATACTAATTTGCTAGGGCATAACAAAAGTTTAAGGAGTTTTATAAGAAGGTATTACAAAAAAGTTATCAATCTAAGGACTTTGCTCCATCCCTTGACATTAAAAGCCCTTAGGAAAAGGTTAAGAATTAAGAGAGGATCGTATTTGATCATTAGGTAATTTACCACTACGTATGAGGTTGCCCACAAAATTCTTTGATGAAATTAAGATCGAGGACTAGGTTCTTATGCAGGTGGAAAAGATAGGATGGCCAAGCCAGCACAGAGAAAAAGACCCTAAACCCAAAGGCCTAACAACAGAAAGGATTGGAGAGATAGAAGAAATCTTAATTATGATAAGAGCAGGGGACGAGATAACCAATAACCTTAACTCGACTAAAGAGAGAGAAACCCATACCACATAATGTCATGAGATGGGTGGCACAAGTACAGGATAGGAATTTCAGTCCCCTAAAGGTTTCCTTTTTGCAAGTGTTTCAATATGTGAGGGGCAATAACCTTTATATAGTTGAGCCTAATCCCATCAAGACCAGGATATCAAGATGCTCTAAAGGTAGATTTTGTGAGCATTACAACAATCATGAATATGACACAGATAGTTACTTGTATTTGCAGGTCTTCCATTCACCACCTAAAGCTAAAGTTTTAAGCTAAAGGTAGAATCAGCATTGTATAGAGAAATCAAAATTAAGCTCGTTCTTGCTTTGCTATATTATCAAGGCCTATACATTACATATATAAGTAACCCTAAAAAGAGAAATCTCACAATGAGCAAAAGGACACAGAGTAAGCTAAAATGTTCAAAAATCTAAGTAAGAAAATTTATACAGGGTTTAAGATATCAATTGCTAAGCGCATAGAGACTTTGAAAACTATGATGCTAAATGATTGTGACCAAAAAGCAAAAGCTAAAAGATTGCTAAAAGCATAACATAGACATGTTCGCTTAACCTCATAAGAAGATGTAAAAAATTAACCCACAAGTTATCTCGCATCGGTTATTAGTAAATGTAGCCTCTAAGCCTATGAGATAGAAAATAAGGCATTTAATCAAGAAAGGGAAATTATTCATGTCGAGATTGAAAAACTGCTAAAGACTAGTTTCATTAAGGAGATATCTTATCTCAACTGAGTGGTGAACATTGTAATGGTGAAAAAATCCAACGAAAAATAAAAAATGTACGTGGATTTTACTAACCTCAACAAAACCAACCCCAAAGATAGTGTTTTGCTATTGCAAATAAACCAATCGGTAAAATCAATGGCAGGCCACCAACTCTTGAGTTTCATGAATGCATTCTTCAGCTAAAATAAAACTAAGATTCACGCATCTGACTAGAAGAAAACCACTTTTATTATAGATCAAGAGCTATATTACTACTAGGTCACGTCCTTTTGGTTAAAAAATTTATAAACAACTTTTCAGATGCTAGTCAATTGAATGTTTAAGTTCTTAATCAGAAAAACTATAGAAGCGTATGGGATGATATGATTATTAAAGTACTAAAATTAGTAGACTACATCAAATACTTAGATGAGACCTTCTCCTTACTCTAAAGTATTCAATGTAATTTAATTCTGATAAGTACGCATTTAACATCAAGTTCAAGAAGTTTCTTAGCTTTATAGTCAATAAGTGAGGAATTAAAGCTAATCCTTAAAAGGTAAAAGTAATCATGGACCTGAAGTCATCTTCACCATTCGAGGAGCTGTAGAGCTAGATTAGGAGAGTGGTGACCTTCAATAGATTAACCTTTAAGTCTACATACAAAAATTTTTAATTCTTCAAGTTAATTAAGAAATAAAATGACGTGAGGTGGACAAAGAAGTGTAAGGCTATTTTTTAATAATTGAAGAAATATATAAGGATTATACCAATATTGGTAAGCCTATAACATGGAGAGATGCTTTATCTTTACTTGCGATGAGCAATCATGCAATCAGCATAAGATCCAGATAAGGTACAAAGACATATATATTATATTAGTAAATTTTTTATGGGTGCAAAAATCATGTATTTATCTTCAGAAAAACTTATGTTAACTTTAGTATTGACGGTTAAAAAGTTATTATCATATTTTTAGGTTCACTTTATTTCAGTACTAATCAACCAGTCCCTAAGGCATATCCTATATCAGTCAGACCTTTCAAGGCTACTAATTAAGTAGTCGATTTAGTTCAACAAATTCGACATTGATTATAAGCCAAGAAAAACCATCAAAAGAAAAGTTTTAACAGATTTTATGGTTGAACAATCAATTTTTGAGACTCTAATGATTTGTCGAATTTATGAAGTGAGCAAAAAGAGGGTCAAAAACTATCTAAGATAAAACTTTGAGCCTTTACCTTAAAAAATCTTCGTCGACATAACGTCAAAGTCCCAAAGCAGAGGAGCCAAAATTATTCTTGTTGAGGGAGAATAAATCATATGTGCCCTCAAGTTCGACTTTCTAGTTACCAATAATAATGCTAAGATGAAACACTGCTAATAGAATTGAAAATGGAAAGTCTGATAGAGGCAAAAATTATTGAAGTTAAGGGACATTCACAATTAGTGGTGAACCAAATCAACAATAAATTTTAAACCCATGAAACTAATATATAAAATTACTTAAAATCATCTTAGAAACTTATAAGAAATGTCAAAAAAGTCATAATAAAACAGATTTCATAGACTAAGAATTTCTAAACTGATGTCATGTCAAAGCTTGCCTTGATATTTTACAAGCAAGGTCCAAAGTCCATACCTATTGATATCTTGTCAAGAAAAATGTTGAGTAGATGACTCTAATACCTATGATAGTTGAGATAGATAAAGACTTGACCTGGATAGACCCTATTAGATAATATATTTAAGGCAAAAAGCTACCTGACAGTAAAAAGAAAACCAAAAGAACCAAGAATTGGTTAACAAGGTACACTATCATAAATAGGAGGATCCTATATAAACACGATTTCAGCAAGCCATATCTCAAATATCTTAAACCCAATGAAACTAACCTAACACTAGAAGAAGTACACTACAATGTCTATGGTAATCACGGTGATAATTGGATGTTTGTTTACAGGGTCTTAAAGCAGAAATATCATTAGCCCACACTTTTTCAAAATACCACTCAGATGGTCAGGTGGTATCAAGATTGTTAGATATGATTGTTTTTTACCTTGCTAAATTAATAAAAGTGTGACTTGTGCACTATTATTTTTCATCTTTTTTCCTTGTTCTTTGCAAATATTAACTCGATAAATGTTGACACTAATTTTGGCAACATATTATAGAAAAAACCAAGTTATCGCTTTAGTCTTGAGGGAAAATGACTCAATGAAAAGTCAAAAAAATTAATTGAGTCATTAAGAGTCCAAAGATTCTAAATAGAAAGTCAAATTATCATCCAAGCTATTAAAAGATTCCTTTTATCTGAGAAGGTCAAGACGAAAAGATGGATTATGAAGGTAACGATCAATATGAAAAGCGTGATTATTGGTTGGAGGATTTATATTTTCTGGGATCAATCAGTGATTGTAGCTATCTCAGATTGATCGGTTGTGTTAGCGATGGTCTAAAAATTATTTCCAATCCCATCCTTGGGTTAGAAATGACCTTAAAGAATTTTTTGACCATATGTCTTAGTATCAACTTTGTGTTTTGAAAATAGATCCTTTTATAATACCTCAGTTTGAAAGCAACCTAAGAAGAATTCTTGATCGCTTTACTTTACAATGTGAAAATAATCCTCAATGTAATACCTTGATTTGAAGGTAACTCAAAAAAAATTCTCAAATGCACGACTTTACTATCTGAAAATAACTCTCCGCCTAAGTTAAAAGGTAACCTTAAAATATTTTTTAACTAAATACCTTATGATTGGAGGCAATTGAGGAATCTCCTAGCTTGAATATGTCAGACCCTAACCTAACACTGTCAATTATATCACTTGATTTGATACTAATAAATATAAAATTTTAAAAATAATATCATTTAAATTTTTATTCATATCAAATTTATCAAACAACAATCATATCAATCACACTCTGTATCTCTCCGAGACATTTAAAATATTATTTCACAATAAAAATAAAAGATCTAAATATATCAATAAATAAGACATATAATTTTATAAATTCTTTTATAGTTTTTCATAAAGGAATAAATAACATAAGTATTTTCTCAAAATCTCCAATGGATTCTAATTCTATACACATGTGAGTCAAATATAAGAATGTATACGATAAATCTTAAACTTGCATGCAATCACCATCATCTGAAGACCTCAAACAACTAAAGTATACTTGAAATTGAATTGTGAGGGGGTGAGTAAACAAAAATATACTTAGTGAGTAAACATATAAATCACTTAAAATTATAGTAATAGACCATCTCAAAAAAGTATAAAATTAACATACATCACAAACATGATACAGCTAACCTATACTCAACCTATTTGTATCGAATCTCGATATAGGTCACTATTTAACATATATTCATCGACATGATCTCTATTGGGATTCGCTAAAACTACATACTATAGTTACAACCAATTATACTCTTTGGATCTCTTGGGTCATACTATCGTATACCCAATCAATGTATAATTCTAAGTGAGGTTATACATGTATTATAATCCTCATGTATTCAGGGATTATCAAAGTGCTATCATCAATTCTAATAATACAATAAACAATATAAAATCAGAATAATAAAAAGCATCATCTATCGAAACAATCATTGGGATTGGATCTTCAAGGCTTCATACTCATATCAGTTATAATACCAGTAGATTAGTCAACCTTAATCTATTACACCCATAATCATATGGTCTATACCCATATATCATCAAACATAATTCAATAAATCAAAGATCAACTCCTTGAGCTTATTAGATCTCATTCTCACTATTAGTAAGAAAATACTGTGCTCTACATACTGTTGAATCTCATATATCCTCATTCTCAGGATATTGAATTTTCTTTACTTATCTAGATTATTGGATAATCTTTAAATAGCATAGGTGACTACCTTCAGTCTATTGAATTCAATCCTTTATCTCTTTTGGTTGTAGAAATATCCTTATCCATCATATATATAATTTATCGATATATAAGACTGGAATCATAATTATCATCACATAAAGATAGAATCAAGACCATCAGCAGATAAGATCGGAGTCACCCATCTCAATACAAATCATTGGCGTATAGGCCCCCATAATTGTCTTATTATAATTTTTTGACATACATGATCATTTTAACCTAATATTAATAAGTAAAATATTGCTCTTTAGCCATGTCCACATAAAAACCATCATTATCATTATATCTAATTCTACATCATCGTAGTCATTTTATAATAATGAACATCAAATTCAGTACGATAACCTCATAATCATATCAATACACACTTAACATTATATAAACTTAATCATCAATATTCATAACATAATATCAATCATCCAAACTCCTATAAAATCGATATAAGACATATTTATCATGAAAATAATATATGTCATAAAAGTTGTTTAACTCACATAGTCATCGAATAAACGATATAGAATAAAACCATAAATTATTCTTATTTTCAAATCATACTTAACATACATATATCAATACATATGAGCTATTTATTTCAGAAGCTATAAGACACAAGAGACCACATCAATAACTAACTTAAAAGCATTCATAAAATTCAAATCTAATAACATATGACTAAAAATAATAATAGTCTAAAGTTCACTAAGCTCTTAGGAAGTATACATACTTTCTTAATCACTCACTCGAATCGAGCTCCTTACTTGCGTAGTCGATGCCTAAGAGTTGAATTTACAAAAAAATTAAGTTTTCATTAAAACTACAGTAGAGGTTTGGGTATTATTTTAATAACTTTTCTAATAGTTTATGATCAAAACCTGATTTCTCTCGTCGACATAAGTGTAATGGCATAAATGGTATGTCAATTCGATGTGTGCACATGAAGTTATGATTAAATTATTAATTTTTTATTTCTTTTCTCTCTCTATAATACTCTCTGAGTTAATTTATCTATCGAATCAATAAAATAAAGTGATTAGGGGGTAAAGGATGATGAGTATTAATGATTTATAATAAGAAATAGGAATTTACTCCATAAAAATATAGAAGAAATTGAAGAAAATAAATTAAAATTTACTCTGCAAAGAGGAACATTTGAACTTAAGAAGAACTTGAAGAATAAAGTAAAATTAAATCATTTTAACCCCTATAACTCATATATATATTGCTTGAAAAATGACTAAATTTTTTTTGAAAATATAAAATAAAAGGATGAAAAAGCATCAAGGATGGGTAAAATAGCCTTTTCTTAGGTCAGATATTTGTTTTTTATAATTAGAAATGAGTTGGTGCATCATTTTTTACAAAAGGTATTGATACCTTTGGTCAGGATATCAAAACCTTTATAAAAAGCCCATTTTTTAGCTTGAGTTTCGATATCTTTGGCTCAGGGTATTGAAACTTTATAAAATATCATTTCGGTCCCATGAAAAATATTATTCAAGTTCTCAATTTATTTTCATTGTTATTTTCTCTCTCATCCAAAGTCTGATTTCATTTCTATTTATTTTTACATTATTGTCTTTCTATCCTCTTTTAGTAGAAATAAATAACTTATCAATTGGATTTTTCAATCATTAAAAATTTATGTTTAAAGCTCAAGTGCACGGTGAAAACCTTAATATAACATTTTTAAACTCAACCAAACTCATCTAAAACTCTTTAAAATACTTATTAAACATCAATATGAGTTTGTTTAACTAATAATAGTACTCGAACATCAATTTTGAAAAAGATAAAAATGCTCTTCTAGGATAAAATAATCAAAATACCCTTGAATTAAAAATACGGAACGTTATAGAATACCTTCAATATGAAGACAAGAAATTAACCCTAGATACGAATGCTTATATGTGTTAACTCATGATAGAAAGCCCTTGTGTTTATTTATAGTTAATATCATGTCAATATTATTGGCATTTCACAATTTATTACGTAAGGCGATAAAAAAATATAGATATAAAGAAGCAAAGGATGAGCCTAACACTTAGTAATCTCTAAAATTCTCTTCTTATTAATGTATTTAGGTGTTAGCTTGTATTTTGTTCATGATTTCCATACTTATTTTTCTCATTTTAATGTCATTAATTGTGCTTTAAGGATGGATTTTATTTGTTTTGTGTTTTTGTGTTCTTAATCAGGTTAAGAATGAAGTTTATGATTTATTGGAGCTGAAAAGAAACAATTCCAGCAAGTTAGAAAATGTCCAGAAGCAAAGCCCAGCAAAAACAGAAAATCTGGAAAACTGTCGTGACACTAGCTGTGGGCACGGCTAAGGCCCACGACGCGGAGAAAATTCTGGACTTCGCAATTCCGCGTTTTTGACGT
>JAVXUL010000008.1:13340174-13363459 GCA_035590515.1 Trichilia minutiflora | reverse complement strand
CGTATCGTATTATTTTATGTACGTAAAAAATAAATAATACGATTAATAAATAAATAACATGATTAATAAATAAATCGTATTTATATTAAAGATTTCTAATATGATTAATAAATGGATCGAATTCGGATGAATATAAAAAAATACTGTAAATTTATTGATACGATATAAATATAATATATTTATCAAAATTGATACCTTTAATATTAAGAACTTAATTAAAATTATCTAATTATAAACCTAATTGAAATTTGCTTACAGGACACTTAATTGAAATTTTTTAATAAGGGTTAAAATTAAGTTTTTTTTTTTTTAATTGCTATCTCTTTTTTTATGAAATTCGTTGTTGTTACTGTACTATTGATGCTGTTACTACCACCAACAAAAGCTTGTCCCTTTGCCTCTTTAATGGCACTGGTAAAAACCATTAATAGTGTTGATCTTTTGACTTTCGAAAATAGAATTTTCGCGGAAGATTGTCACTTTGCTCTTAATTTTTGGCATTGTTGATACTCTCCACAATGAGTTGAACCCCTGTCCTATAGTCAATGTTCGTCGGGGTCCAATCCGAGTAATGGTGGAGATCCGAAACGTGAATACTGGCCTTGAGTATGAAAAAAAGTTTCTAAACTTGAGTTC
Organism: Trichilia minutiflora; assembly: GCA_035590515.1. Taxonomy (NCBI): domain Eukaryota; kingdom Viridiplantae; phylum Streptophyta; class Magnoliopsida; order Sapindales; family Meliaceae; genus Trichilia; species Trichilia minutiflora. The sequence goes on along the minus strand of JAVXUL010000008.1, from coordinate 13,362,823 downwards.
TTGAGTTTTCATTCAATGTTTTATTCATGTCGTGTGGTATACATAAATTCAAACAAACACATATAAAAAAAATCATATAAAAAATAAATTATAATAATTTATATAACCAATTATGCATATATATATATATATATATATTAACCAAATAATATATAAATATTTTATTTTTAATCAAACTATACACACATATATGTATATTATATAGAAATTGAGAAAATTATATTTTTTAATGATTTAATATAAGAGTGACTCTGACACTATTGTTGAATATTTCTAATTAATAAATTAAATTTATTATATTTAAAAAATTATTTAGTTAAATTATTAGAATAAAATATTAAAAAATATACTTAAAATTCTAATTTTAATCTTGAATTTAGGATTATATGATAATAAAATTTTTAAAACTTGTATTCAAAGTTAATATTTTCTGACTATAAAATATTAAAAAAAATACTTTTTAAAATATTGATTTAAGAATCATAACTTAATAAATACAAAAAATTCTAATTAATTAGATAATTCATACTACTTATTTTTATATTATCTATTATAATATAAAAATAATATTCAATATTTATAATAAATACATCTATACTTTAAGTAAATGTATTAAATTTACTGTAATTTATTAGATCACTCAAATTTTAAATTTATTTTATAATAATTTTTAATAAATAAATATTAACATATAAACTTATATATTTAATTAAGATCTAACAGTTAATTATTTATTAATAGAGTGATATCAGTTAAAGCAATATTTCAAAATTAAGATTATTTTGAAGTTTATGAATAAATATACGTAGTCGAGTGGCTAAATTTGAAAAAATTAGAGGTTAATTTGGGATAATTTAATTATGAATTACACAAAATATTATTGTTTTTACATCAAATCAACTCAGCTTTCTTAAAATCTGAATTTCAAAGCATGTCCATCCAGTAAGAGAAATTCTCGATGATACAATCTGGTCTGGAGTTTATTTTTTAAAATTTGATGCCTTTCCATGTGAAAAACAAATAATTGAATATTAAATGATTATTGTCTCCAAAAAGGGTGTTTTACAGCTGGGAAAATTAGCGAAGGGTCATCTTCAAAATTAATTGTCCATCCATTCACGGATCGACCTGCCCTTTTTTGCATACAAACATGATGACTGTCCTTTTTGTTGTCTTTCAAATTGTTTTTCTCTCTCTGTTAATTAACTGTTTTCATTTAAACCCACCAACTCACTACCATAATGTCTAGAAACCCTATTTTATTTTAAATTCAGTTATTTAACTAATTATTGACTGTCGTACGGCTCTTTTAATTTTTATTAACATTCTTAATCACAGAAGATGTTGTGAAGATCTCATTTCATTTTAATATATTTTCTCAGTGCTTAAACCTAATTCTCTCTTCTCATATCATCATACATTAATATATATAATCAATCAAGGGAATTATATCCTTACATAACATAAGAGCTACATGGGATGAGATCCTTATATTTGTGACCCACTTAAGAGTAATTTTCTCGTTTATTTAATTGTTTGAACGTTTTATAAATTATATATTGTAAACCTAAGATGGTTATCTACCTAACATGCCGAATTTGACTGACATATTAGGAGATGAGTCATTTATTTCCTCATTAGTTTAATCATAACTCAATTTCAAACCAAAGAAAAGAAAAGAAACACGAGGAGGAATTCTAAATATATGTATATATGGTCTGTTTTTCAAATTTCAATGACATGGGGAAGTGCTAATCCTCCATTGAAGCTTAGGCCTTAGCCATCACTTAGTCGTGGGGTCCAATATAACATGATGTTCTCAAGAAATTGTTCTAAAATTTGGGTCAAATCCTTTGTATTTTCGTTTTCAAAGGTGTATTCTCATCATGACTTTGGTCATAGTTAGGGGAATGACTCTTTCAATGTTTTAATAATTCGTATTATTTTGTGTTGTTTTTGAAATATAAAACAACATAGGAATGCAATTGCACATGGGTACTCATGCCCTCGTGCGTACTTTGGACTACTTTGCACATGCCTTTACCAACAAAGTTCTACACATATAGAGACAAATTAACCTAATTATATTTTTCATTAAGTTAATTGAAAAGGAATTAAATAATTTTATTAATAAATATATATAAATTTAATTATAATCTCTTGGGTTATTTTCTATTTTTAATCTATTTTCTTTTTCTTTTTATAAAAAAATCACATGTAAAATTACTTTAACCAAAAATACTCTTTTTTCTATTCAACAACTATCAACCCTTGTTTCTATGTTTCCACATTGAGAATTTTTTGCAGATGAAAATTAAAGGTATCAAGGGAGCTCCCTTCTACCTTTGCACTCAGTGGCCAATCTTCGTCTGACCATAGAAAATTTTTGCACCCCTTCGTTACCTTTTGAAAGGTCTATGCCTCATAGAAACTGTCTACCTAAAATTGTCCCCTCAATTGTAAGTCCTAACACAAGGTTAGAATTTTAACTCCTTCAAAATGAGATCAAAGTGGTATCTCACTGATAGTTCAAGCCCCAATCACATCTAAAATTGCTTTACACAAAAATACTTTCTTCAAATTACTTAAGTAATTCCCCAAGTTAAGCTATAGTACACATAACTCATCACAAGAAGTCTTGAAAAATGTTTTCTAAACCACAAATTACCTATCAACTTCTCCATAGAAATATATAGAACAGTCCCTAACATGCATGAGAAAAAAAATTATAGCTGGTCCCTATTTCTGCGGCAAGTGTTCGATAAAAGTCCTGAGATTAATTTGAGACCCACACGATAAAACTACAAAATTATCGTATTTTTGGAATTTAATCATCCCAACAAGATGGTACGATCATAATACATCAAATTTGATGTGCCGACCATCGCATGCATCCTACACACAAATTTGTGAAAAAAAACTTGCCATTCTACATAATGGTCCCTTCCAAAAGCCAAAATATAAGAAATATAAAGCAAGCATCAAGTAGTTTCTAGACATCGAGCAGATGCTTACCATTTTCAATTGTAGTGAATAATTTTATATTTATATATATTTATTATTATCTCTAGAACTGTTACAAGTTTTTTTCCAATTAAAAAACGAGGGAAAAAAAAGACGTACTTTATGAAAACCTTTGGCCTCTGTTTGATCTTTGGTGGGAAAGTTTAGAAACTCATGAATGTTGGTGGTCCAATGGAGCTCATTTATTTCATGGTGTAGTGTAGATAACAAATTTATGGCCTTCATATTTGATAGTAAGAAAACCTGAAATAACATATATTTGACCAGAATGTATTTCATTCATACTTTCCCCAATGTTTCATCTTCTATTGGAAAGAAAACTAAGCAATTAATAATTCCATCTGTCAATTTTTTCTCAATTTCTAACTTTTCTTTTAGAATTTTAGGGTGAGCAACCACTATTAACCCTAGTAGTAAAGTTTTCATTCAACTGATTCTTTAGCTGTCACCCATAATTATTCAGTTGTCACTTTAATTAGTTCAAGACTTAGATTATTTATTTGTTATTGTTAAATGATATGAAGATCGCATATTTCTCGATCGACTAAAATGGATTTGAAATTCTCACCTAATTCTCTACAACAGAATACTCCTAGAAAGACTCCTCAATTTTTAATTAAGAAATGCTGAATTTTTATTTAGTTTAATTTTCATATTTGTTATTTGCTCATTTATTACTGTTACTGTTGATACAATTCTCTAAGTTGTAGTCCTTCTAACTTGAAAAAATTTTTTAAAAAAAACATGGCAAAGATGCTCATCACTTGGCAAATTCAATCTAGTGCTTATTCAACCACCATTTAGAACATATGATATAATTTTTATTAAATAATTTCATTACGAATAGTTATAATGTTTTTTAATATTTGATATTTATCATTGTGAGATCTTAAAATTTATATACTTTGACCCACGGGGCTATTACTTTATAAAACAGCAAATTATTACAAAATGATATTTATATGTATCTTAAGACGAAAAAAGCATACGGATCTTATTTTACCTTAAAAAGATTACGTAAACAAGATTATCATTAAGGTTAAATTCCAAAAAATTGAAACTTTCAATATGTAGAAAGAGAAGTTAAGCATACATATTTGATATTTACAATCAGCTGCGGAATTGACGCCCTAATTAATCTCTCATATGGCTATTGCTCAACACTCACGGCTCTTTTCTATCGCCATCCTCTGCCTTCCTCTTCTTCTTGCTTCATGCAAAAATGAAGTGGGAATAAAAAAAAAAAGAAATGTCACAAGTATTGTGCCAAAAAACAAAATCATAGCGCATGCAGTCAAAATCTTTGTACCAAATAGGCAGTTTTACTATATATGTATGGCACAATATCAATATTTTCTTTTAAAACAATTAATCAAAGTTGAAAAATTAATAATATGGACATCAACAAGTTCAAGCTAGTCCTAGGATGAACTAATAATTAAAGGCTTTTATTTTTATAAACCAAATGACGCAGACAAAAGAAGCCCTACAACTCTATACTTACGAACACTATAAGAAATTTGAAAATTTACAACATCAATTTTACGGCGATTTCATGCCGTGCGGATAAAAGAAGCCCTACAAGGCTATACTTGCAAAATCATTATTGAAAACTAAAATGAAATAGGATGAATGTGATAAAAGGTGTGCATGAAAACTTACCGACTTCGAGGCTGACAGTACGTACTTCAATTATTTTGAACTTGTTCAATATTCATCACCACCTAAATTTTTTCCATGTAAATTATCCGATATCAAAGCAGTCTTAATAAATGATGCAGTCTCTGTGATGATGTTGTAAATAGTATTCATAGATTCGAGAGGGATAAATTCCTCGGTAGATGTTCGATCAATAATGTGGAATGCTAGAGTGAGAATGCTACCGCAAACATTTTCATGGCCATGCGAGGTTGGCCTGTCTGATAAAATTGCAAAGCCGCAAGGCAAAATGTTCACAATTTCAGGGTTCCCACCATTAAGTACTCCGGACATGGCGAAGACATCAACCGGTGCATAGATCACATATGAGCCAGTATCATCGGTGAAATTTTCTTGTAAGTACAAAATTTCAATTTCCGCGGATGTAACCTGTAAGTTAAGCACCTTTTAGTCTGTATACATCCGTAATTGAAACTATGGATTTAAGCCTAAGGAAGGAAGTAGAATTATTGTCAAAAGCACACACGAAAAAAAATGTAGAATAATAACTTACATTTACTTGCAAGATAGATACACGGTTTGTTGGATTGTCACCATTAATAAAATACGCAAGTTCTCGAATTATACGTCCATATAGACGTGTATCCCACTGTATAAAACATAAACAAGATTTAGAAACGATCCGAAAAAGGAAAAACGTATTTGCCTGAACCCTTAAGATGATCATAAACATTGTACAATAACCATATGAGAAGAAAATCTAATTAAGTTGTAGGATCTAAGAGAAATGAACCATCAAACTAGGAGATAAACGAATTATCAAGAACAAAAATTAAAACTTAACCTTGGTTCGAGAGTTTTCATCGCGGAGGAAATCGAATAATCTCTTTCGTGGAATGGGAAGACAAAGAGAAGTTGTGAAAACTATTTTCGTACTTGGAGTCATTCCAGGAACAGGTATGCTGCCCTTGATCATTACCCTAATGTCTTCAGCTCCACTGATAGGTAACGGTATCCATAGATTTTCAATAGAAGCACTAATATCTCCCCAGAAGCTTCTTGTCATTCTCTCAGCCAATTTCAACACACTTTCTCTCCCCGCTTGAGATATTAATACTGTGTAGAATGCAAATCATCAAGCTATAGCAGTTAACTACAAAAAATTCTAATTTTTAGCACTTCGTACATTTTTAACTCAAGAAAATTTTTTTTTTTAAGATACACGCTAACAAAATCCATTATAAATTTAAATTTAGTTCTGATGAAGCAAAAGTTGAGTACTATATTTACCACCATCATGAGTAGGAGTGTTTTTAGCAAGAGTTGCAAGCCATTGACAATGTCGGATGAGAGTGGTAACCCAACGCTTTGCACTAAATGCAAACCCGGAATTAACTATAGGTCGATAAATGCTGTGAACCAACCGATTATCCACTGCAACATGCTCAACCCATATAACCTAAAATTGAAGATAATTAATCATGATAGTGGTCTTTAAGTACATGTTTAGATTAAGGTTGTCCACAACATTAATATCAGTGAGATTTAAGTTTCAAACCATTCTGTAGCAATTATAAAGAGAGAAAAACAATGGCATGCAGCTAAAAGGCAAGAAAAAAAAGAGCAATATCAAACTGTAGAAGTTGGATATGTAAAGCATAACTAGTCACCTTAGAGCATCCATTCGGTAACTCCTGAATTAAACAGCCTGATGGCCTTCTTCGAAATCTTGATGTTGGATAAGGGAATAAATTCTCCAAAGATATATCAACAACTCCCCATGTCCCGTAAGCTAGCTGTTTGCAGTATCTGACAAATTGGCTCTTTCGAGTAGGAACAAGTGCTGTTGGGAGATGAAGTTCCACTGACATCTGAAAGAAGTTGAATTACTCCAGGAATTCTTATAAAACCAATGATTGGATAAATGAATATGATTTGTTGTATGCCCGAAAAATTATGAATGCAGGAATAATTCGTTGTATATCAATTCAGCAGTTACATAATATGAAGCAGATTCTTCTAATGCTTCTAGTAAAATAATTTGTATGGAATCGTAAAAATAAGGTTGAACAGAAGACTTAATTTTCATTGCAACCAGAAAATATCAATGGATTGTAATCAACAAATTTCACAAACAATATTATAATAGTCTGATGTTTAAGAATTTGCAACTTTCATAAAAAGAATGTAGTGGATGCATACATCACTCTCCATGTTTATACTTTTATATAAATTTTGAAGTCAATTATAATGAAATGGAGCTCAAATAACATCAATGTTACCACTTGCAGCTTTCCATCATAATTCAATTCTGCTCCTGTGGATAGAACCCCTAGAAGTTCTGCTCTTGAGATAATACTGGCAAACGTTAATGACCACTGGTTCTGATCATCATCAAAACGAGTACAACAACATTTCAGGTTTTCAAAATTAATGAAATGGAATCTGATATTGGTAATTAAGAAGAAAAAAGGGAAATTAACCATACCACATCCATAAGCAATTCAACAACTCTGATATGACTCATACTGACTAAACATGTTTGGCGTGATGCTTCATTATGAAGATGTTCCTCTCCTCGTTCGCTGGGTAACATAGGCCTGTCTTCAGATCCAAATGAAACTTCTGTGTTGGTGTCTAAGTTCGGTAAACACTGAAGGTCTCCTACCTCAACCATTCTCATAATTTCCTTCAATGTTGCATCAACACTCCCAAATTCCTTCATATATTCAAGACCATTTAGTGTCTCCGTTTCATTCTCTCCTTTGCGATGCCATAAAGGTTCTCCTTCGAGGGCCATTTTTGTTAGTTCCTCCATAGCTGAACAGGCAAGGTCGCTGATTTTTGTCTTGTTTGTATCAGCAGACACTGAAACTGCCATAAACAGGTCACTTGCTCGGTTTATCCCACTTCTGATATTCATAGATGACCTAGAATCAAGTGAACCTTGAGAGACTCAAGAACACTAAATGAAGGTGATTCAATATCTTAATCATGTTGTAGCATATTATCAACCTGCAGTTAGGGTAAAGACAATGATAAAAGACAGTTAAATTATCATTATAATATAACAATAAAATTGATGGAAGAACGTTATCAGCCAAATGTATGCATACAACGTCTATGCTCAACCAAATGTACCATGCAATTAAAATCAAAGATACCTAGATTATCCAATAAAGGGAATGAAGATCATACCAATTGCCATTCCTTTGACTTGTCACTCATCTCGAAAACCATGACAGTTTTAATTTTTTTTTATTTTTATGAAATAGAATTTTCAATGACCACCCTATCTGAGCTAGTATCGTTAATTCTTTATGAATTTAATTAGTATGAGACTATTTAGTTACGAGTCAAATTTGATAGAGAATGTTATCAATTGATTGCGGTGAGTCTTTTTAAGTACCCCTATAGTCTCATCAGGTTCAAACCCTAATTGGCCGGCATTAACCTCCATTGCGTTTTCATTTCCCGAGCTTGGTAATCCTGCAAGAGAAATTATTTAATACCAAAACCATAAGATCAAATCAACATGATGTAAAAAATAAAAAGAATTAATGAAAAAAAATTTTAAATACAAAATAAATCTAAAGGAATTAACGCACGCTTCTTTCGTAACTCTAAATTTTCAAAAAACTCGATATTCCATGGCTCTTCTATCCTGATGATGATCATGGGCGATCCTTTAAATATCCCTTTCAGCTTTGTTCATATCTGTGGCATTCAAATCAAATTTGAATTTGAATTTGATGATAAAGATTATAACCAATCTCACAATGTTACATAATAAAAATTAACTATTTTTTCTCCAACAAATTACAATCAAACTGAGCAGAAATAACTTAGAATCAGAAAATTATCGTGCATGATTATAAAATTCCTATTGAATTAATCTGTAATAAATGATTAATGCCAAAAAATAAAATTAAAAAAACTGTAAAATTAAATCATCATGCCATCAAATAATTACGATTATTACAATGGATTTCTATCTCTTCTCGATACTATGGAAATAGGAGCTCTTTTCGATTTTGATATACGAAGAAAGTTGGTTAGAACTGCTACCACAGGATAATGCATTGGTTGGAGATGGGTACGTAGAATAGAGTAAGAGCAGAACACACGAGTCCAAAGACAGTTGCAAGATTAGTGGCTCGTTCTGTGATTGTTTGGTCATTGATGATGGTGCGTGCATAAAAGTATGACGTGGCAATTTAATGGAGTATGGCGTAGTGAGAAGAACTGAAGTCTTGTTAGTCTTGGAACAGTATTGTTACGTTAATCCCTAGTTCATAAAAGTGCGGCTGTAGATGGGATGACGTTGGTTGACAGGACGTATTATTAATTCACAAATCTCTATAATTTTTATTCTCATTTTTTGGTAAATTGCCATCAATAATAATAAAATGCATTTGACATAGATTTGTGTAAAATTAGAGATAGAATTTGTATATATTATATACAATTTTGTAAATGCCAAGCCATATGGTTCAATACAACATTGCAAGAAAACATAATTTCGGTCATGTTTTTGTTGTCTGCCATATTTTATAGTACAAGAAATAATCCCCGAGGTTATAAAAAGAAACGGAGCCGGAAACTTGAGAGACGTTTCTTCCCAACAAATAGGCTGACTTTATTTTCCAGGAAGAATATCTGAAATCGTAAAATCATGGAAAGGCGGACCTGAAATGAGAAAAAAAAAATAGTCCAATTAATTTTGCAGATTGACGAGCAAGGATTTATGCACAGCTCTCGTTCCCCTATATGGATTAAAATATTGGATGGAAGGAAGTAAAATGACATCTGCCTGATTTACCGTACGTTCCATATGCAGGTTCAGTTTTTAAAAGGATTTCTCTTAGGCACAAACAGTTTGGGAACAAAAGCAATCCACATCCATTAGGCTAGTCAGTTTGAAAAAAGTTGTTTAAAAAATTTTATTCCTCACCTTCCTGTTCACCAAGGATGTAAAACGGAATATGTGCAACCATCTTCGTTCTACCTTCACTCCAGTTGACAGCACCAGGGTTTTGCATGAAACCACGTGACGGTCTTGATGGCCCCAAAATAGACAAGCTGATTGCAGGGTCAGCCATTAAACCTAGATAATCATGTGCACGCTTCCAGACCCTCACATCAGAGATTTGAGATCGAGCTACCTGGAAATGCAGAATCAATTTAATTAATGCTAAATATGGTTTGGATATAAAATACCCTCTTCCCTCACTCTCCTTTCCCTTTCACTAGTGAGCACAAACATATAGCTTCATCTAAGGAGATATAGCAGTTAACAATAATAAACAGACCTTGCCCAAGGATACACGTGCCCTTGGTAATAATTCACGGTGATATGTGGCAAGCTTTGCAATAGCTGTAACAACAAAACATAAAAGCCTTGACTGCGATGACTTCCGGTAGTTTCCACCATCAGAGCCTACAGCTGCTTCCTGCCTTGAGCCAAGACGGCTTTCAAAGAAAGATGATAAATCCACAAATGTATAGCAGATGATAACAAAGAAAATCTCCAAGAGCTCAGACAGACAAGGGTACTGAAATTCATACCTAGATGAAAGGTTTTCATACAAAAGTAGCTCTAAATTTTCAAAAAGCTCACGAGCTGCATCTTTGTGAGATGCACCACCTCCGCCGTGCTCTCCAATGGCCCAACACAATTGTAGTGCCAATTCCATCTGAGCAGGAAAGATATAACAAATCATTCTCTATCCCAACATTTCATCATGGCAAAAAGAACCCAACAACTGACCTTAGCAGGGCTATCATAAGCTTCTCCAAGTCTGTCCATTATAGGTTTCTGCAAAGCAGTTATAATGGATGTAATTCGCGATAAAAGCAGTATAACTGAAAAAGTAACTTATAATTCATTCCTCAACAACTATTATCCAGATCAGATTTATATCTGAAACGCAGCAGATAGAGCAGAGGCACTACCAGAATCTAAATGTAGACTCATAATGAAGAACTCAAGAGGACGATTAACATTTACACAAAGTTAAGGTGGGCTTCCGTTCCAACCGGCATGGGCAATAGAACTTGACAGCATGATGAGAGGAAAATTCCCATAGACAATATAATGAAGCAAAATCACATGACAATCACATTGCATCATAACAGCCACGCATTTTTTTCAATATTCAAGTAGGTAATTAAGAAATAAGATGTAAAAGAACTTTGAAGGATAATTATTGCACGGATGAACTATGATTCATGTACGAAGGAGCAACATAAATTAGATATAACTGAAGAAACGTATATTATTGAACTCTCTACAATTACAAGTTATGAATTTTACAGCTCGTTTAACAAGATTACAAAATACATAATCATACAAAAAGCTCTTGGCATGCATAGCATCAGTTTTTGATAGGTCAAATCAAACAATGTCAATATAACTATTACAATATTTTCCATATAGGCGAAGATTTTGGCAAGATGATACCTTCAAAAGTGCAATAAAATCTGGAGATCGCTGAAATGCAGAAAGTATGAACTCTAAGAGTCTTCTACGAACCTACAGGCATATAATTCATAATTAAAATTAGACAACAACCTGATCAGATATTAAAAAATGTTTACAAAAATAAAGCTCAAAAGGTTAATTTCTCATGATACCAGCCATGAATTATTACTTAAGCAACGTAAGTATTATAATGTACAAAAATACACTTAACTTAGAAAAACAGTACAAAAGTTCATAATGAATACAACAAAAACAAGGATACTGAAAGGGAGGAGTCAAAGCGTTACAATTAAGTAAGTTTAAAATTTAACAACACTTCAGTGAAAAGGAAAGAATATATATTCTTGTCGCAGGTTAATGTAAACTAATGCATATTTTCCTATTCCTAGTAATGCATTTACGCATAACAAAAGCCAATTTAGTCTGCTCTGTAAAGGAACTTATCTACATAAACCTTAATAGGCAAAGATAAAGAACTAAAAGAGAAAATTAGGCCAAAGGCTCACCTTAACTGAAAATGTGTATTACAAGTTTTTGGTTCTTATGAAAACCAACATGTTACAAACTACTTTCATGTCTTATTATTGCTTTACCAGTAGAAAATGAAAAATAAAATGCCAACCCAAGAACTATACTGGAAGCAAATTTCCAATTTTCCAAAATTGTACTACCTCATGAGAAAAGTTTTTGTCTGGAAACAGTGTAGCATTTCTCGTCATAAGCAGGGGAATCAATGCACAGATTAAAGCTGCCAAAGAGGGGAAAAATCTCAGAACAGCCACAACTTAACTGGAATATAGTGTAGCTATTAATAAAATTGCATTTTGCAGAAGATGAGTTTCAAACAGTAAAAATTATGAAGATAAAAGGAAAACTAAAAATTACTATCAACATACAATCGTTGACATCACGCAATACTATAGTAAAATATAAGTCTAGAAGCCGAGGTGTCATATTGATTGTCTGTTTCAGCCTATCAGACTGACGGGTTTTTACAGCAGCTTGTAATGTTGCGGCCATTCCAGGAGAAGCCCAGTGTCGCTCCTGATGCAAAGTCAAAAAAACTGTTATAACTTGTTTCAACAATCTGTCCACAAAAGGTATCTAAAATGAAATATGAATACTGAAGTTAAAATACAGTTTTGTTGATTTGAGAACATATGTGAATTCAATTTATATACTTATTGCAGTCTCAAAAACAAATAGTAACTGAGCTGCAATTAATAATGGCTGCAGCTCCTGAGAAGAAAAAGAAATAATAATTAAGTTGCAGTTAAGACATGCTGCATTGGGGTGTGGTCCTCACACCGTGCGATGGAATATAGTTAAACTGAGATGAAAGTGAGAAAGAATGCATAAAAGACAGTCACAAAAACAAACGAAAGAAAGTCTGCTAATGATCTTGTAACTGTATGACAGAACTATAATAATACACTCTCAACAAGAAAAAAAAAATGCTTTCATTTGGTGCTGTCATTTGTGATTTTAAGTTGCAAAACAGAAATTGACATGGAAAGAGCCATACAGCAAGGCCATCATTTTCATCTTTCAGAAGTTCAAGAAACAGAGGATCAGCTACATCTATCGTACTGCTATCCTCTGATTCAGAGTCTCCCCCTCCATCTGCTATTGTTGAACCAGTATAAGCTTCATCCATGAGTGCAAGTAGCATCTGCATTTATGAGCAGTTACTATCAGTAATGGCAGTACGCAGAAGTTTTGACAAATCTCATGCATTCTCAAAGATCTAAAAATAACCTCAGGAGCTGTACTCTTCTGGATTGTAGCTATGCTGCTTCCAATTAATGAGCCTGAACTCTTTTCTACCTTTTCTAATGCCACAACCAAAACTAAAACAGACAAAAATAAAAGAATGTTTAAACGATTATTTTGAAAAAAAAAAAAAGTAATATCCAATACACCACAAAGCATTTAAATTAATTAAGGAACAAATATCAAAAGCATAAGAACTTCTGCCTTAATGGTTTATTAGAAAAAGGAAAAGGGAAGTGTCTGCAATAAACTACATAGCAAACATGGTCCCTTCTAGAAAGAAAAGTAATAAGAAAATGTTTGAAGGGACGGTGCTATATAGGCACTACAATACCATCCACAGTGAATCCAACGTAGAGAAACGAATTGAAAAAATAAAACAACAAGCATTAGAGGTTCTCCATCTTATTGCATGGCTGTCCTTTTACTGATCTTAATAAACAAAAATTTTCAATTGAAAAATCGAAATATTTAGGAATCACATGGGATGGAGAGAATCGATCCTAACACATGAAATGAACTTTTATCCATGCATCTATACAGGGCATGTCTAGAGATTATTGTTTCCATAGATTCAATGGCCCATTCATTATAAGAAAACCTGTCTAATGACTACTCAAGCATGTTAACGCAGCCACACTTGAGAGTTGCCAAGGAAGCCAAACAAAGAGATAATTTAACATATATGCTCCTATCCAGGCTTGAAATATCTCATTGAAGAAAACGAAATGAATCAAACCAGATGGGACACCTATGTGAATAAGTTCGAAAAGCCTGGAATTGGCTTATCTCATCTGCAGCCCTGGGCTTCCCAATCACAATTAACTAGGAGAAACAACTATCTAACTCCAGTTAGGATATAGCCAAATGATCATGTTACTATAACTCTGTTGAAATGCAATAGTCTGGTAGGAAGCTAAATACACTACTCACTTGGCAAATCCACCAAAGATGGAAGTAGTGGAAGAAACGATGCAGGTGACATCAGAGCCGGAAAAACCTTCAGGAATGCTTTTTCCAATCTGCCAGTCCAGGTGAATTTAAGATAATCAGCTGGTATCAGTTAGTTTATAAAGAAACATTAATCAGAAAGTCCTTTGTATGGCTCAAAATATAATTAGAAATCAAAGCAAATCATCCAATCATTAGCTATGTGATTAATTTTTAATTCATTTTTGTAAATTCTTTCTGCTGGAAAGGAATCTCATTCAATACAAAACTAGAACAAGGCTTGTCTTTATGTACTTATTATGCAGTCAAGCAACCAACACAACAAAATAGACCAGACCATCATGAAGTATGAAAGCCAAAATCTCCATTTTAGAAATTGCAGTTATACTATTTATCTCTAATGCTTTAACAACGCCCAAGACCAAAAGTTTATAGGCTGCAGAAGGTATTCAGAAAGGGCAACCTTAGATTGTTGCTGTCGTCATAGGAGAGGTATTGGTTTAGCATGAATAAATCTTACCATCAGAAACTTCAAGGAATGAATATCACAAGATAATCAATCAGAAACTTCAGGTAATAAATAACACAAATAATCAAAAATGATTTACCCATCAGCAATAATGTATATAGAACACTTGCTTAAAATAAGAACTTACTTTTCTCCATTCCACGCTATTAACTTCAACAACAATGGGAAGAACTGAAAAAAAAAAAAATTAATCATTGACCTTAGATGGAGATGTGTTACTATAATAATTTGGTATCTAATATGCAAGCACGTCAGTGCTTTCTAATGACTTTCAGCAATTGAGCTGCTTGACCAAAAGCTCAGAGATTTTCTTTCTTGCATTATTTGATCATGATTGAGATGAACGTTTGCAGTTGTAGTAGAAAAAACTGTGATGAGTCTAGGCTTGTACATTTATGTCTGGCCTAAGAATTATTATCAGCTCAGATGTATTTTAATAGCATAGGATGAGTACTAAATAGAAACTTAACTATTGCAGAACAAAGTACCCAATAGGTGAACATAAAAGTTATAGAGAAACTTCAATGGTCAAACATTTTCCTTTTGTAAGTTCTGCATATGTTTCATAATTGATATCTACTTATGGCATGACACTGCTTCCTAAAGGAAAGTCTTGAAGATCTTAAATCATACCTGAGACAGCAAGGGAGGGAAAGAACTCAAAAGTTTTTTCTTGTTTGCATTCAGAAAATCAAGGGTTGCCTCTGCAACAACAGGATCTGCAAACTCACTGTAATCAACATCAGAATGAGACTGGAGTGTGCAGAACATGAAAAATTACCAAATTTGATATTGTTAAAAGAAAATGCGTCATGATGTTTGAATAAATTGATGTTGCACAAAAGCTATTACTAAATGTAAACAAAAACTGATTGCTACAGGTAAAATCCTTCCTACATGATCTGACCTGATCCAGAAAGAAAAACGGTTTAGGTCTTCTTCACAAATTTCTATAAGTACTAACTATCTATTACAGTTATGAGCTAATGTGCTACAGCACCTGCAATTCAAGAAATCACCATGATCCCCCATAAAAATATTTGACATTGATGAGGATTTCAATTGCTAACAACATCAACAAGTACAGAGTCATTATATTGGCAAATTGGTTGTTAGTTATGACATTGGTATTATTCTAATCTCAAATGATTTCCTGGTTATTCATTTCACAGCAACCCAATAATCCTAAAGGGACACTAATTCTTAACACCGTTTCAAGTTTGATGCCCTGAAATAAACTGCATAGCATCCATCTAACATTATATATGTTACTACATCTCTATAAACAAACACTGATTGCAGAAATAATTTAGCTTGACCAAGTTCATGCTTTACCGGCTCAAACATGAACGGAAAAATGTTCTTAGACTTGGATCAGCATCATGAAGAACAACCTCCCCAAAGTCAAGGAAGAACTGAAGAATAGCCTGTTTTATAATAGAAACAACAAAAATTTAAGAAATATTAGAAAACAGTAACAGTCATTTAAACAGACAGACACAGTTAACTACAGAGGAAAGAGATGGAAAAAGAAATCAACACAAACAAAAAGAATAGAAAAAAATTATTTGTAAGTATTTTTGAAGTGCAATTTTTGCAATAGTCAATGCTTCTTCAGAAAGCACTTCAAGTGTTCCACTCAACCAGAAAGCAGTTTCTAAAAAAAATCTATTAGGTGATTATACAATAAGCATTGGAGATAACGTGGTTTTATCTAAAAAGAAAAGCTCTTATTTATTGAGCCAAAATCTACAAAATCTTAGCAGAAGCCCACTTGATCATGCAAAAGCTTTTTTGGATTGATCAAAGGCACTTTTGGAGATGACAAAAACACTCCCAAATACACCATAACTATAGCAATTCGAAATAAAAAAAAACTAAAATAGAAGAAATGAAACACGAGACACTAATGCCTTGTTTGAATTGAGAAAACTGGAGAGAATTTTCAATTGCAGAACTACTCCTCCATCACTTCTTATAACTGAAACTACAAAAGACAGTATACAATTGCTCGCTATTAATTACACAAAAGAGCATCGAATTCGAGCACATTGATACTAAATACAGCAAAAAGAACACAAATGAATTTTTAAAAATGAAAAAATACCAGCAAGAGAAGGCCATTAGAGGTACGAGATTGAGACAGAGAAGCAATGGATCGTTGGAAGAGCTTGTTAATCTGCGGATAAACTCTAACCACTAGGTCCTCATTTTTCTCCTCTTTACACAATTCGCATACCTTTTTAACCTATGCAAAAACAAACGCACAGAGATGAGCAACTGTTAAATTGGTAAAACGCCGACGCATAAAACTATAAAAGTACGGTTAGGATTGAAAATTATGTACAGAGTGAAGAAGAGAAGGATCGGCAGCGGGGTCTGTTGCGACACTGGAGTCCCTGGCGCTGTTCGATAAGGTTCGGAGATAGAAATCCCAGTCTCTGTCTCGATCGGACATTGTTTGTAGACCGAATTGGAAGTCTCTTTTCTTATTTTCTGTAAACAACACTTTTCTTTTGTATTTCCAGTGAGTTTTTGATGTGAAAACTAAGAATTGGTGTACGAAGATTCCTCTTCCTCCTTCCTCGCGACTGTCTCTGTAATGTTAGCCGGTTACCGCTGAGATTCCGAGCCGCCGTCACCGTTTCGTTTTTTTAAGGGAAATAAGAAAAAATAGACACTGTTTTGCTAATCAAAAATAATCGAGAGAAACAGTATCGTTGGAAAATATTGTGTAAAAATTTTAGACGAAAATATTACGTGGTTTAATCGAGAGTCTGAGTCAAACTTCTTGTGAGTAAACTGTAAAAGAATTCTGTAATTTATTCGGAACTATTACTCACACTTTTGAGTAAATTACGTAATACTTTCTAACAAACGGATAAAATGATGATAATAATTTCGTTCAAAATTTTTGAGTCAACGTTCAACGATACTGTTTTTTTTATTATTTTTTATTATCAATTTTGAATCGTGGTTATTTTTATTTATTTATTTTTTTTTTATCCAGAACCCAGCGTTTAACGAGGCCCAAATCAGTCTTCTTTTCTTGGATGAGCAATAACACTACAAAAACCCATTTTGTGTAGGCTCTGTGGCCTGTAGACATACGGCCCAATTGCATCGTTTTACCTTGCACCTGAGTATATTAATTTTATCGAGTATTTGTAAGGTACAATACCCGCTGTTAATTGAAAACGAAAATTTTCAACCCATTCTATATTTTGACTGTTGCAGCAATTTTATTGTATACAGTGCCAGCACTCTAATCTTTGTTTAATTACACTTCTTTTTTTATTTTAAACCCATCTAAAACCGCAAATTCGAATCGAATCGAAAATTAATAACTAATTACTGAGCAACTACTATGCTCATCAACTCTTATCTAAATTGTTCCAAGTTTTGATTTCACATTTGTTATATTAGTTATCGCAATGTAAATGCACCCATTGGGTGTAGTTTAGGGATTCTATTTCAGGAGTATTTATATTGATCTTAGATTCAAATCATTAGAAGTGTACTTAGGTATAAAAGTTTGGTGTAATTCCGATTTTATCCGATCATTTAGTATCGTTGATTAGTGTAAACGAGTTAGACACCTGTTGATTAAGGGTTTAGATCCTGTCTCAGTGACACTGTTCTAGGATAATCGAGGGCCTGGGTCCTTTGACGGAGTCTCCCGACAATTGGAGTTTTCGAATTTCCAAAAAAAAATGTAAAACTATTGATATTATTCTTAAAAGATTAACAAGAGTTCAAATGAAAAAAAATATATAATCAATTTAGGTAATGTTTAATTTTAAATAATATTTTATTAATTTTTATTTATGTGCAAATTCTAATGCGATGATCTTAATATTTATTTATATCTTGCAAATATAAATAAAAATGAGGGGATATGCATGATGTAATAATATCTTGGCACAACATACGGGTTACTTCTATCTGGCAATAAGGAAAGACTAAAAAGGTGTCTTAAATCTTCTCGTAGGTGATTTGATAATTGGGATAATTTATATGGGTTTTTTATTTTATGTTCTATTCTTATCGTCAGTATTTTTCTTATTGAAGCATTTAGGAGATCATATCATGGGTTTTATCTAAATTATTCTTCCGATAAACGATGACAGACCAGTTCAACTGGTGCTTGTATTCGAATCGATAGATTAAAATTTTCTACGTATATAAAAAAATATTACTTTTAAAAAAAAAAATTTTCAGTTGTCATTGAAGCAGCCAAAGATCAAATCGGGAACAGAAGTAAATATAATTTGAATCGAAAATATGAATGTTTCATACTTTCAGTCGAGGCAAAACCACTTGTATATTTTATACGGTATCAAAGTTGTTTTTGTATATTAGATAGTGTAGTCAGGATGATGATATAGATAAATATTCACTTTCGTCAGTAAGAAATAGTTCTACATCAATCAATATCTCAATTGTTTAATTAAGATTTTCAGTTAATTTTTCATATTATATAATTAGGGATCAAATTTTATTATTTAATAATAATATTTTTTCTCAAACAATGTCCAAAACATATACGAATCTTAATATTTAACAAAATAAAAAACTTCAAAAAAAATGCTAATAAGATTAAAGAGAAAAACATGTTTAGTTACAAAATAAGTAAGAAAATTCTCACATAAAACAAAAAAAAGAAACTAATTATTTAGAGTAAAAATAGATAATACTATTCCTATAATTTCTTATTAACTCTTTAATAATTCCCTAATATTTAGGACGTAAAATTAACTTTTATACAAAAAAATATAATTCATTATTAACTTTTTAATCATTCCCTAATATTTAGGGTGTAAAGTTAATTTTTATACAAAAAATAAATTAATGAGTTATCCGAAAATTTTGAAGTTAAAAGATCGTCTTTATTCTCATGAGAATCCTAGGTTAGTAATAATAATTTTAATTCCATTTAGATTCTTACTAAAAATAAAAATAATAAAAATAAATCATTCATAAATCTCGAAATTACTATAAAACTGTTATATTATATTTAAAATTTAATATTATATAAATTATAATTTAAATTATTATTATACCAATATCCATATATAAATAATAATTAAATAGTAGCGCAATCAGTGTCAATATATAAACTTTTTAATAAATACTAATATTTGATTCTTTGACGATCACACGTACAGAAAATCTAAAATAAAAAAAATATTAACTATTATAACCCCTCTAAGGGGTTAAACATAATAATTATCAAGATACGTACTCTAGGTGTTAATAGTTATATATTTGTACTTTTTAACTACTGTTTTATTTTCTTTTTTCTTTAATTTTTTAATCTGATTTAAATATTAAAATTTATATGTTGAGAAGTTAACATTACTTCCAATTTGTTTTTTTTGTGTTTTCAGATGATCAGAATGTGCAGAGATTTTACCAACCCGAGGTGAACACCGTCGTAGTTATCAACAAGGAAGGAAATAAAAATTTATGTGGTATTTGGAATTTCTGCTATGAAAAAATTTAGACATGGCGATAAGCAGGGTAACTCCACGTATCAAAATGTAAAAGCCTATTGATATCTGCTGGAGGCAAGTCCCATCAATTAAACCTATCACTCTTATATCAGAAAGTTCATCCGCAACTCTATTAACAAAAGAAACGAGGGAATCGAATAGCCATAGAGGCCATCTTTTGTCTGTACCAAAACCACAAGCTAAGCCGCCAAGGTGGAGTGAAAGAAGGATTTTGAATAGAATATAAAACCGCAGTTGAGTCTCTCTCAATTCAAAGAAACATCCAACCCTCAGCGAAGGGATAATCAATGGCCGGGATAACCAGAACCAGCTCTGCAAGAAACTGGTAGCCATCCCCAAAGGCTTGTCAAAAGCGCCACAACAAACACCAGTCTCAAAAAAAACCAACTGCAGCAAATGAATCAGAATTACCTTGCGACATACCATCGGTGTTAACCTTAATCCACCAACGAAGGATGCCACAGCCCAACCCAACACATGGTAGAAACAATACCTAAAGACTTAAACAAAGAAAGATCATGACGATTGAACACAAAGCTAGGACAAAGCCACTGCAAGCAATTTGAGACTGACAGATTGAGATAACTTGAAGCGGACAAACAGCATCACCAATAATCGAAAAATTCCTACCCTTCCAAATTTCAAAGACAGTGAAAAGTGCACCCAAAATCCAGATATGGTAAAACTGTGAAGAAAA
Source organism: Trichilia minutiflora (assembly GCA_035590515.1). Classification (NCBI taxonomy): domain Eukaryota; kingdom Viridiplantae; phylum Streptophyta; class Magnoliopsida; order Sapindales; family Meliaceae; genus Trichilia; species Trichilia minutiflora. The sequence goes on along the minus strand of JAVXUL010000008.1, from coordinate 13,342,190 downwards.
ATTTTTGGCGACAATAAAATCCTACAGTAAGCTAAGAGACGAAGGCAAAGCATGCAAGATTTAAAAACAATAAAACCACCATTTCCAGACTAAATGTTATAATCTGCTATGACACAAACGTGGGGGAGCAAGGCGATGCAAAACGGGACTTCATTTTTGTAATTTCGTAATTTGCATTGTCTATCTCTGCAGTTTGGCACGCAAGGTGTGTAGTTTGTGGTTCCATATCCAAAGAGACCATTGTTTTGTGTTTGTTCTTAATTTAACGGTTGTTTTGTGTTTATTCTGAGTTTAATTAATTGAGAGTGTATTTTTTATAAAAATTTAGTACAATCGTAAATTTTATTTGAATTATTCTTCTTATGTGAGGGTTGTCTTACACCTGTTTAGAATTCAATAGATTAGGATTTCTTAAGTATATTAAAAAAAAAAAACTCTCTGCAGTTTGATCAAACACAAAATATGGCTATACACAGACATACCCAGCTAGAAACTGTAGAATCGAGAAGTAACCACATACACAACTGGTTTCAAAGCTTCGTTTATTCTCCGGGGGATTCATCATTGGACTGTTACTCTGAACTTAATTTTCCAGCATCATGACCCTAAAGAGACTCCTGCCTTTCCTCCTCGTTGTTAGAACCATTCAAAGCTACTTCATTGTTCATCATCATAGACCCAACATTCTCTATTTGACAAAAGTAGACTACTTCTGGCTCGTCTTCAGGTTTATTAATCCAAATTATATTGATCACTTTCTGAAATTTCTTCAGGTTCTCGATGCCAAATTCTTTTAGCCAAGCCAAACAATTCTATTTCTTCCCTCAGTTATACATTCATAATTTCTTTGGTTCAACAGGTACCAACCAAATAGCCTTAAATCCTACCGGTCAATATCTAGTTCGAGAACAACGGTGATAAAATCTTGCAAAGCACCAACCGTCTTCAAAGGGGTACACTCCTTTTCTTCTATGGTATTCAGTCATACCAGTCAATGACATGATTTGAGTTTCCACATCGCTGAGAATCTGACGAGATATGAATTCATTCCTGGACGGGGAACGACATCATTCCTCCCACTCGGCTTTCTTACATTTCACGGTAAAATTTCTGCAAAATATTGGAGTCGTCGCTTCTCATCTTTGTTATACTTATTTCCTGAAAAGGAAATATCAGTATGCATAGAAATAATCAAAGTAAAACAAAATCCATGAAACACATAACTAACCTGGATTCGCCTCCACCTTTCTTGTTTTTCGGGGCAAAATTGCGTTGCGCTTTAAAGAATCTTGGCTTCAGATCTTTCTTATAATATTGTTCTGTTATATATATATATATATATATATATGATCAAAGGTGGTATGCGGAGACATATTGGTTGTCAAGGGATGCAATCAAAGCAACACCATGGTTGCCAAGGTTGCAATTAAGGGAGATAATGGTTCAAACCATTGTAACTTTAGGAAATAAGGTGTCTATTCAGAAATTAACTAGCAAAATAATAAACTATATAAAGGCAGCATTAGACCATAAACAAGTGTGAAAAATATATATTTGGGTCTAGAGAGAGAAACAAGAGATTGAAGAAGAATTTCTTCATTAAAGTCTACCTCTATGATTTGGACATCTCTACATGTATCCATCAATCTTACGATGGTGATCAACGATTTTTAACAGTGATATCAGAGTCGGAGTTTGGTGTAGAGAAGTTCAAAAGTGACAACAAAATTTTCTTTATTTTTTGGATCATTTTCAGGTTCGTTTTATGTATTTCTTGATCCAGATGTGTTCTACTCATCGATACGAATCCAACGGTACCAAGATCGCAAGAAACGGAAGACGAAATCAGCCAAAAAATAAAAATTTCAGAAAACCATTGAGCGCGTGTAGCACACGCATCCAGAGGTTGAAGATGCGCAGAGACCACGCGCAAATCAGCGGTTGGCACGTGTGGTGCACGCGTTGACTAGTTCATACCAGTCCAGACCCGATTCAGTTGAACCTGATTCGCGTCAA
>JAVXUL010000008.1:13314038-13325229 GCA_035590515.1 Trichilia minutiflora | reverse complement strand
AAATTAAACTTTTAAGTCTCTCTGTTTCGTCAATTTTAACAAGCATTAGGACTTTTTAGACCCTTAAATTCACATAATTTTAAAATCAAATTATACTTAACCCAAGAAATTTTAATTCTCATTCAACATTTTAATGTTAGATATATATTTTTATTTATATTTAAAGTGGTTCATGTGTTAAATTCAACTGACCAATTAAATTTATGCTTTAATAAATAATGAGTTAAAATTTTTATTGGTCATAAAATAAATGTTTTCTAATTTAAACTATACATTGATAGTACGTAAAATATAAACAAATAAAATAAAGATTTTTTTAATTTTAATTAGGAATTAATCCTCTTTTTCTCTCTTTAAAATTGATTTTTTTTCCCATAAAAAATAACAATATGAAAGTAATTTAAAAACAAAATTAAAAAGGTTAGGAGAGAGAAAGAAGTTTATTAAAAACTTCCGTCGATGTCTTATAATTTATTTGTTTGGTATATGTTGCATATTAATTATCGATTCGGGTATATTTTCTCTCTTTGTAAAAATTATATATTATGAAATTTTTTGGATATTGTATTTTATTATATTATGCTTTATATTTCAAAACCTAAATTATAATTTAAATTTAAATGTCATGAGATTTTTGAGCCATAATAATGTATAGGCAGCCGGAGAAGAAGCATAACAAAAACAAAATTTTTTTGTATTTAACATAATTTATAAATCAAATAATTGCGTCACAATTCTCCATCATGCTCTTAAATGTTGGAGGAATTTGTGGGTCACTTGGGAGAAGAATGGAATATATAATATACCATGATTTCATTTTCACTCTCTCCTTAAAAATTAAATAATTTAATATTAAGAATACACCTGTTTTTAGATTTTTTTTTTCATTCGCTTTCTTTTCAATTTAATGGGTGATGGCGGCTGAAAGATTATAAATTTTGTGCAGGGCCCAGTTCATGCCGACTAGGTTTAGGTGGATCATGAATGTTTAATAATTAGTTGTAATATGCTATTGGTTTAGTATTGGACCATTATAAACTTAAACTTTTCAATCATGGAGAAAATGTAATTTTAAAAAGTAAAAATTATAATAATTGAAAAAGAATTTTTTTTTTTATCGATTATTATTATTATTATTATTATTATTATTATTTATAAAAAAAAATTCAAATCAATATCGTTCAAATCATATCTTAAATCAATAAAATAATATATAATTCGATTTAATAATCAAAAATATTATCATAACAATAATAGAATGCTATCAATTTAAGATTGGCATTAAATAATTATTTAATAAAAAATAAATAAATAAACTCTTAATCTCCTACTCTTAATTTTTAATAAAATTGAAAATTGAAAATTCAAACATAAAATTAATATTAAATAATTATCTAATATATCTCATCACCTACCACATATGGGATGGTCAAACATTATTATTCACAAATACCTACCAAAGGAAAGGAGAAAGGTATTGTGTTATTGTATAAGTATAATTTATTGGCACATTATTATGAACAAAGTAGGTATAGAAGCTTAAAATTTTAATATCATTGAAATTTCTTCAAAAAAAAAAGTAATTTTACTTTAAGTTTTTCTTGATTTTAATAAAAAAAAATCTTAATTAAAAATAATCTTAATCTTCATTTGAAAGTCTGGTGCCGCAATAGGATCGAACACTTTGTAGGAATTCAATTCAGAGTAGTTGGTGTAGCGTAGTTGAAACTTTATTTTGAATTGACTATTACCGGCCATGAAATATGTACGTGGCAACATATAATTTGCAGTTAAAACCGTTCAACACACTGAAACCAAACTCTTATTATGTAAACCAACTTTCTTTCTGACTCTCCCAAAACTATAAGACGGACAGTTGATGAAATCAGAAGTACAAATAATTTAAAGCAAATCACATGACTGTTGCTTCTCTGGACTGAGATTTCAGAGAAACAAGAGAAAAGTTCGCGGTAATAGATTTCGAAGTGATCTGTTCTTGTTTTTCTCCTCAGTCTTATCGAAAATATTATTTTTTTATTTACATTTTAAGTTAAATAAAATTAAAAAAAAAATCGCTCTTTCCTTCATTTCATTTTTGCAAGTTCTATTTGATCTGGCTTTGTGGAGTGATCTTTTAGTAGTTTCAATATGATCTGCTCCATCAGAAATTCTGTAACACCATTAACGACCAATGGGTCGGATTCATTTTTTCGGAAGAGATTGTTTGCACAGACGCAGAGATCTTTGTGTTTGCCGTCGTTACCTCCGAGCAACAGCCAGAAAACCTCAATTTCAGTCTCAAAACCCCTCCATATCTCATTAGTCGCAAGTTTTGATCCGCTAAAACCTCAGAAGTCCTTGACCAAATGCAGGGCCTATGAGGCAGACCGATCGCAACCGATTGAGGCCACAGCAGAGAAATCAGAGGCGGCGAAGAAGATCAAGATCGGTATTTATTTTGCCACTTGGTGGGCTTTGAATGTGGTGTTTAATATATACAACAAGAAGGTCTTGAATGCGTTTCCATATCCGTGGTTGACCTCAACTCTGTCGCTGGCATGTGGGTCTTTGATGATGCTGATTTCATGGGCGACGAGGATTGCAGAGCCTCCAAAAGCGGATTTTGAGTTCTGGAAGACTTTGTTTCCTGTAAGTTTGTGATAGGTTTTCTGGGTTTGATTGATAGGTGAGAAAAGTGAGGAAAGTTGAGAAAGTGATGTTTTTGGTTTTTTACGGTGTACGCTAATTTTCTTTCATTTTTTTCCTGTTGTTTGTTGAAGATAGGTACAGTTTGTTTGGCTGCTGAAGAAAAAAATAATTAGATGTAGTATTGATGGTGTCTGAGTTTTTTTCCTTCGCTAAATGTTTTATGTTGTTTCGGAAGGGTTTTAAGAGGAAAAACAATTAGATGTAATATTGATGCTTTTTTTATGGTCCCAAATAATGAAAATATCTGCTATATTTTAAAACTATTTTCCACCTCTATGTTGACAACCATAGAATTAGGGGGGTTTGTTTTTGTAATTATAGGGTCTATTAGCTTTTATTTGCAGTCAATTTGTATCCGATTTGATATTTGTGATTATCTGATTTTTGTGGTATATAGGTTGCTGTCGCACATACAATAGGGCATGTTGCCGCTACTGTGAGTATGTCTAAGGTTGCTGTTTCATTCACCCACATTATTAAGAGTGGAGAACCTGCTTTCAGTGTCTTGGTTTCAAGGTTTCTGTTGGGTGAAACCTTCCCTGCGCAAGTGTATCTGTCCCTCATTCCAATTATCGGTGGTTGTGCTCTTGCTGCTTTGACTGAGCTAAACTTCAACATGACTGGTAATGAGAACTTTCCTCCATTTCTGGAAGTTGAATTACTATGTATACGATTTATTATATCAGTTATCTGGTAACATGGATAAATTGTTCAATCCCTTGGATAGTGAACTATAACAGTATTATGTATAATTTGGCTCCCTTCGCCCAGAGGTCAATGCTGGCACTTCTCATGAATTCTGTTGACAGTTTCGTCATATGTTCTATTGATTGTTTAGTCATATGTGTTTTGGTCTAGTGGGAAATTTCTGTAATTGGAGCTTGGAACATAACTTTAATTGGTTTTGTTTTTGGGATTTTTTCAGAGTGCTGAACTTTGTTGGCTGCCTATTACAGGTTTTATGGGTGCCATGATATCAAACTTGGCATTTGTCTTCCGGAACATATTTTCAAAGAAGGGCATGAAGGGGAAGTCTGTTAGTGGGATGAACTACTATGCATGTCTGTCTATGTTGTCTCTCTTGATCCTGTCACCTTTTGCAATAGCTGTGGAGGGACCACAAATGTGGGCTGCAGGATGGCAAACAGCCATCTCTCAAATTGGACCGCAGTTCATATGGTAAACTGAAAAATACAGACTATAATTTCCTTGTACTTTTATGGTTGCCTAAGTTTGTTGCCTGCATGTAATTGTTCTGAAATGTTTCTTAGAAACTGAAGTGGAAATCTTCACATTATGTGAATTTCTTTGTATCTAGTTAAATTAAGCAATTCAAGGGTTAAGTTAAATCAAATTAAGAAAAGCAGCATTGACAGTATGATAGTATTTCACAATATGGACTCTACCAATGATTTGCTATGGATGCTACTGGTTTGTTGCCTGGTGTTTTTCGTGCATTTTCACTGGGAGGTATGTGGGAAGAGCTTATGGGTATAGATCCAGCTAAGCTTTAGGAGCTCGTTTTCACATTAGTTGGATTTCAGCTGTATATTAACTTGATTGGTATTCAAGAGGTTAACATCAAAATATAAATTGCTGTTCTCAATTTTAAGTTTTGTATCAGATGTATAATTATGACTGAATGCATGATTATTCTTCATGTTTACTTTCAGTGGGCTTTAATTTTATTGTACAACAATTTTTGACAAATATAATTTATGAAGGCACACAACTTTTCATTTTTGCTTACTTTGAACCGTTGCATGAGCGAATATTAACTATAATGATGATGAAACTATTCTCTTTCTTTCTTTCTTGTCTTTTACTAAAGAATTATTTGTGTGGCTGTAATCTTACTTGATAGGTGGGTGGCGGCACAAAGTGTGTTCTATCATCTCTACAATCAGGTGTCTTACATGTCCTTGGACGAGATCTCTCCCTTGACATTTAGCATTGGAAACACCATGAAACGTATATCTGTCATAGTCTCCTCAATTATCATTTTCCACACACCTGTCCAACCTGTCAATGCGCTTGGAGCTGCAATTGCCATCCTTGGAACCTTCTTGTATTCCCAGGTAAATTCATACTCTTTGTCGTCAAGTGTGGTTACTCACAACTCTCTACTGGCTCTATGTTTCTAAAAGACTAGTATGCCCTTATGTCAAACTTTGGGTCAAACTAGCTGACTAGGGTTAGAGATGCTAACAAAATTTTGTTTTGTTGTTCTTTCTTTCACTTCACTTGTTTGTACGTAATAGATGCCAATTGAAGACTAAAAAACCTCTCCTCCATGTTTTCGAGGATATAAGATAAGTATGCCACTGACAGAGCATATCAAAGTATAAAGATGCGACCATAACAGAATTGTCATCCCTTTTTGGAGATATCATTGATCTGGTTTGGTTGAGACGAAAGATGGCATAGCCGACTTCTCAACAGAAAATATCCTTACCTTTTTTGTCTGTTAATCTTTTATGTGCATTAAATTGTTAAATATCAGGTGAAGGTAAGATGAAGTGGTGGTTTAGACTTAAAGTTGTTCTTGAGCTATACCGTAGGGACATGCTTAATTGCACTGACAATAGTCTACTTTAGGAGGTATAACATTTATTCTTGATTAGTTCAGGTGTTGTTAGCTACTGATCACGAGTAACTTACCTCCGTGATTGTCGATTGTATTGGTGTTGAGTGATCTTTTTATGTATATCCTCATCAGTGCCTACCCAATTTTCCACGTTGTTCAATTTATGTGTTTAAGGATGAACCATGTACTGGGGGAGTATGCCCTAATCTTTTTTATAACTGTGGTGGAGTGTTTTAAAGATAATCGATTTCCGTCATCTAACCCCATATTTTCTTTTCTTTTCCTTCAGGCAAAGCAGTAAGAAAGCTTGGGTTGAAGAATTTAGATTCATCATGTAACATGGATGATGAGAGAGAGAAACGTTGTCATATGGGTCCATTGCAGAGTAGTTGGATGGTTGCTGTCTTTCGGGATCCATGCTTGCTGGATTTTGTTCAGATAGACCAGCCGGGTGTCTTTGTGTAGATAAAATAATAAAGTAATATAATGATGGTGGTAATTCCAATCAACATTTATACAGTCAGTTAAGCAGTTTTCTTGTTAAATTTTAATTAGGTTGAGAGGGAAAATGTCCCAATAAACAAGGAAATGATGTTTAAAGACCTAATCTGTTTCACGAGACATAAAATAAGAGTGTGGACGATGCGATTTTGTTTTCTTTTCCCTTTTTGTTCTGTGGGTATGCTTAAGCTGCGGCATCTTTGTAAATCAGCCATTGGAAAATATGAAAGCCTGTGGGGAAAACCTTGACTCTGTTATTTATAGATAAGCCGTCTCATCCAATGGGAAAGTCTTTTGAGAGCGTTGAAAGGGTGGATTTTTCTTGCTGGAAGAAGCACTGGGCTTATCATTCTATTTGAACATTGTACTAAGCACTGGGCTTCGACAATAATATTACACTCACCATTGCCAATATTAAAAACACCCAAAAATCAAATCAAGAAACGAAGCCCAGAATCCAACGACTGCCACCACTGCCTCTTTACCCCATGTTTACGCTAACCATTGAATCCTGGTTTTGATCACGACGGAACCATTTGTTATTTCTCTTTTTTATGTTCTCCCGTTCTACTTCCTATACTCTTCGCCTGTTTTCTTGTTCTCTGCGGCATCGAAGTTTGTATCAGAAGCTGCCGGCGAACGAAGAGAAAATGTGTTGAAAAGGAGAGCCTCCATCGATATGAAGAAGATTGCTGCGGACATGGGGAGGAAGAAGATGAAGAGAGAGAAGTGGGTTTGTTGCAAAGATATTTAGAAGAGCAATTGATGCTCGTTAATTTGTTTATGATTGTGCTGATCATGATGATGAAGATCAAGTGGGAGTTAAATAGTATTACTACGCTTAAATGAGAAAATAATTGTATATATGAGGGTAAATGTAGCAGGTTTTAAATTGCAGAGGGTTTTGTTAAATAAAATAAAATAAAGCCGCGGTGTTTGTCATTTTATAAAATTGTCATTGTCCCAAATTATTTTCATGATAATTACATGTAATGGTAAAATCAAACAACCAAATATGAAATAACTAACTTTTAAAATATAGGAAAAATAATATATTCACTCCCTAATTTTAAGAACTAAATTTATAATCCCCTTTCGTCAACAAAACAACAATTACTTCATTCAATTTTACTGTTAAAATAATATTATTTGAGATTTTTGTTAAATTATAATTTAAAATCTAAAATTTAATTAATTATATCATTTCAATTCGCGTAGACTAACGTTTACGAGAGATAGAACTCACCCATGCTGCATTTAACAAGTTTGTGATGACTGCTAAAACTTAGTGAGACCGTGGAGACTGCTGAAAAAGATGCAAGTCCAAGCACATACAAAAAAATATACTATTGTATTCTTATAAAAGAATTTACAAGACTACTATAAAAGTGTTTACAATGAAGACTGCCACCCAGCAGCTTCCTGCACGGTCATCAGGTCAGCCTTCCGAGAAAAAAATATCATTTTTCTTATATTTTACAAGTGAATATGTCATTTTTCCACAATTTATTTTGTTGAAAACTCAGCCGCACAAAATTTAGTAGAAAACTTCCTTCGGAAAAAGCTATAAACAGACCTTAAACAAAGCAAGTAAGAATGCCCATTACATTGATACACACATCCCCAATCTCCAGAAGAGAGAAATGATCTAGCCAACCAGTCACCTTGAGAGAGAAAACAAAAGAGGGACCGCGAGAAGAAGTAGATAAAGTTTTCTAAATAAAATTACAATAAACACTTCACATTATGAAATTACCTATGATACAAAATGGAAAAACAGAAAGACTAGGAGACCTTCCCTTGGAAATGGGATAACCCATTTATTATCAGTAGGCAGTGAATGAATAAGATTGCTGCCTGCAAGCATTACAATCAGAATTGCAAATGTTTGATGGCTGTCTGGACATCCTTGTCACCTCTGCCACTACAGCTTACAACAACCTTAGCTCCATCTGGGAGACTCGGGCACAAATTCTCCAAATATGCCAGCGCATGAGAAGTCTCCAAAGCTGGGATTATGCCTTCTAATTGGGATAATCTCTTGAAAGCTTTGGGAAAAACAAATCAAATGGCTATCAGAAAAGTAGCAAGCTACAGATTTTGCATATAAAGAGAACTTATATGAGTGTCAGTAAAATGGTTATCTAACAACAGAACAAAAGCATTTGATAGTGTATAAAGAAAGAACGAGTGGTTGTGTGCCCCAGAAAATTCATGAAACTGGAAAAAAAGAAAGTAGGTAAAACCACTTAAAAAATTAAGGGAGCATATTGATCGTTCTACTAGTGAATAAATTTTCCTAGGCTCATATATTAAACTTCAAATTTTCAACTGAATTAAGCAGTGAGCAACTACCTCATGATAAATGGCAGCCTGGTAATTCCATAAAGGATATAAAACAAAACCACACATACATCAACAGAAAGTTATTCATTACAAGACCAAAACAAATGAGCAACTATAATCTGTTATTGAGAGCTGAAAAGCTTGTACGGGAATATCTAGTGTAATTCCACACCTTCCAATGCTTCATCATCTGTGACACTATGGTACTCAGCACGCTCTTCATCTTTCAGAAAACTGTGCTCAGGTCCAACTCCAGGGTAATCTAAGCTGCAGGCAGCAATCAAAATTCATATAAAGTTTATTACAGTACAATAGAAATACAGAAATGAAACACAGACAAAATAATGACGAGGAAAGAAGAAAAATAGTCTAACCCTGCACTAATGGAATGAGGCTCAATTATTTGCCCATCTTCATCCTGTAATAAATAGCTCATAGCTCCATGCAAAACCCCAACTTCCCCTTTGGTCAAGGTAGCCGCATGTTTTCCACTGTCTATGCCAAAACCTGCAGCCTCCACACCAATCAACCTAACATCCTTGTCATTAACGAATTCATGGAAAAGTCCAATCGCATTTGAACCTCCACCCACGCATGCAACCAACACATCTGGTTTCCCACCCCATTTTTCCAATGCTTGTTTTCTTGTTTCTTTACCAATCACTGCTTGGAACTCTCTAACCATCATAGGGTATGGATGTGGCCCAGCAACAGATCCCAAAATGTAATGGGTTGTCTCTACATTAGTCACCCAATCCCTAATAGCTTCTGATGTAGCATCCTTCAGCGTGGCCGTGCCAGAATGGACAGCTCTGACCTGTAGTGTGATTCATAATGATAACGGTCACAATTTAGTATAAAGATATAAACTATAGATTGCAAGGGGAAAATTTACCCAAGATTAGTTTGTGTACTAGCACCATATCAATGCTATATCTCTCAGTGGCTGTATTACTCAGACATTTTAGTAGTGACCACTTTCTTTTCATCTAGGATAGAATGATTGAAAATAATTCCAATTAATAACTGCAGTGGACAAACCTCTGCACCAAGAAGACGCATTCTGAAAACATTTAGTGCCTGCCTTTTCATATCCTGGGCACCCATGTAGATGATACACAGCAAACCAAACCGTGCACAAACAGTAGCTGTCGCAACTCCGTGTTGACCGGCACCAGTTTCAGCAATAATGCGTTGTTTACCCAATCGCTTGGCTAACAAAGCTTGGGCAACAGCATTGTTGATCTTGTGGGCCCCAGTGTGGTTAAGGTCTTCCCTCTTAAGGTATATGTGCGGCCCTTCACCGTTTTGACGCCTGTAATACTCTGTAAGCCGCTCTGCAAAATAAAGTGGAGTCCCCCTGCCAACATAGTCTTGCAAAATATCTGATAGTTCCTTCTGCAATCGGAAATGTTTTGACCCAAAAATTAGGACCACTGCCTTACACGAGCTAACCTAATACCATTTTTAAAAAGCATTACTCTAGCATATGAAATTATTTTCTAGCAGCATAAAATAAATTTTATTAACTCCAAGGAAATTTCTAAAATACATCCACGCATTGTTGTTGATTTGTTATGCACGCAGTGGATAACAGACTTAGTATCCTAAAATCCTGGTAGTGTAGAATGACCCCAATTCTAGGCCATCCATCAAACAAACAGAAAATGACAGTCACAATAATGATTATGAATGTATAACCCGATCATATATTCCATCAAAATGATGCATGACCATGCCCGTATAAGAAAATTACTACAGTATTAAGTCCTACATTTTGACATTTAAGTCCAAACAAGTACATATAATCATGCCAACAATTCATCTATGTGTGTTGAAGAAAATGAACCTGAAAAACATGGTCGTTGGCGAGTTTATGAAATGCGTTCTCAAGCTCAGAAAGCGCATACATTAACGTCTCAGGCACGTACTTCCCGCCAAACTTACCGAATCTCCCGAAAGCATCGGGTCTCAGCCACAAATCCGAGTCGGACCCTCTCTTGGTCGCCATTTGAGATACCGAATCTCTGACAATAGTACAGCGAATGGAAGACGATTTGGCAGAGGCAGCTGAAAATATCTTGGATTTGAAGGAAAATATCGATGGAGTCGATGTCGTAAAAGCGTAGGTTTTTGTGATTCTGCAACCAGAGTTGGGACTTGTTTTGGTAATGGCGACTGCCATACAGATTTGCGAGATTAGGTATTTGTTTGGATTTTGTAGCTTTTTTTTTTTCAACGGTAATGGATTTTATACCCTCTTTTTATTAATTATTATTATTCTATCAGCAAATTGGATGGGCGACGGCGACGGACGAGGGGAACAAGACGTGTGTAGTTATTTTCAGTGATGACGTGGCAACTGTAGCAACATTGGTTGTAAATGATTTGTTCGGATAATCGGATTTACTACAGTATATTCAATGTATAGCAAGCGTTTCCGTTACGGGAATTAATAAAAAATATCTCATATATATATATATATAATATAAATTCAAAAACATCTATAAAAAAATTTCTAATAAAAAATAACTCATTTAATTATTTTTAAATAAAAATACCCCTCTTAATAAATTAAATTTTCTTACTTTCGTCCAAACCCTAATTTCTTATTTACCTCTCCACATTTTTTTTCCACCACAATCACTACCATAACACTTTAAATTTTCGACATTATCATAAATTTCAATAGATTTTATAAAGTAATTCCGAAACCTATACTCCCTATATTATTTATTTCTATTGATAATTTATGTTTTAAATATAAAATTAAATTATTTAAAAATTTAAAATTATATTTGATATTATATATTTAAAAAAAATGATAATGAATATATTATACACATGCGGAGCCATTTTACTATTGACGGAGGACAAACCCCCTCCCCAACCCCATCCCATCTTATCCCAAAAATTTAATATTTAATATATATATAATAACATAAAATATAATTATTAATAATAAATAAAAAATATTAATATTATACAAACTAACATCAAATTATAAATATATCATAAAATAATAAATAAAATATTTTAATATTTATA
>JAVXUL010000008.1:13285706-13308433 GCA_035590515.1 Trichilia minutiflora | reverse complement strand
ATCAGGTAGTTTAGCATCTAAGTTCTCAAGATCCATGGTGATTTTGTTGAATTCATCCAAAAGATCCTTCAAAGATCTACCTTCTTCTATAGACAGTGTGTATAGCTTCCTTTTATGATATAGTCTATTATCAATAAACTTTGACATATATCTGGATTTAAGCTTTTCCCATAAACTAGATGCTGATGTGACATTCAAGGTTTGAATCTCCCTAAGTACACCATCACTCAAACTCAGAATGATTGCACTATGAGCCTTCCTCAGCACCTTCTCTTTGTGTTCTTGAGTCCAAGAAGTGGGTAAAGAATCTTCTCCTCCCAAAGTCTGCTCGATTCCTTGTGAACCAGTAAAGCCCTCATCTTGATCTTCCAAATGTTGAAATCATTGTCTCCATCAAATTTCTCTAAATCTAATCTGGTTTGAACCATACTTGGAAAGAATACAGGTTCTGATACCACTTGTTGCGACTTAGCCCCCAAGATCAAGAACAAACAAGGATAAAGTCTGTCATACACTCAAGAATTTAATCACAATTCTAAAAAGAAAACAAAATAAAAAAATAGAAAGAAAGAACACCCAACAAACGATATTACGTGGTTCGGTTCAACCAGAAGCTACATCCACGAATAGACCTCTCAAGCCCCAGCTGTTCATTGATAATCAAGGTATTTTTATAAAGAAGAAACTTATAAAATCATGCCTCATAACTCAAGAAATCAAGCTATACATATGATCCATTCGTCAGCCTCTCTCTGGAATTCTGGAAATCAGAAGTCGTTATATTTCCAACGGACAAAATGATCATATTGCCATTAATAAAAAACTAACTCTTATTTTTTATCAAGGACATATTAGTAACTCTATCCTTTATAATAGAAAATAACGGAAATTCGGAACTTTTCTTCTTCTTCCTTGGTTTCCTTCTCAGCTTCTGTTACTCTCCTTCTTCTTCGAGATTGATTGAATCACCTCAACATCATGGCATTGGCATAGGAACAGCGTGTACATGTTTGTTATTGCGAGATTATTTTCTAAATATGTCCAATGATGTGTGGCAGGCTGTCGTATCCGCAGGTTGAAATTGAAAGGAGCAATATATGGATTCACAAATTGAAAATCTTGAAGAGAAACTCAAGTCTCTATTAGGGAAGCTTCAAGCAGATTGTGACATCTTGGAAAGACTAGTTTACAAGAACCAGCACCAGCACCGGAGATCATCTTATTTTCAATATTTACTCAAGGTTAATTCTTACTTCTTATTAGTGTTATAATAGGTTTTCTGGATTTTGTTGTAACTTCTATGAAAATTGTGGAACTCAGACGTCTTCTATTAGATTAATTTCCCGTTTGGACTCTGGGAACCGAGGAAAAAAAATTGCGAGATGTAAATGTTTGATTGTTATTATCTTCTGCCATTGTAATTAGTAATAAAGTACAAGCCATGAAAAGTTTGGTAAAGGAGCTATAGTGGGATATGTTAGCTTATGATGAACAATGCAAAAATGAATTTTGATTTCTCAGCTGCCAAACAGAGGCTAAAATTATAGAGGAATTTATTATTATTGGAATGTGTTGCTTATATCTTTACGTGTGTAAGGTGAGGAGGGATTAGAGACTTTTGCAGTCAGCTAAGTTGGATGAGTTACTGAATTCTTGTTTTCAAGTGATAACTGGAAAGAAACCTAAGCAGAAAGTGCATCTTTTAGAAAGGTAACATTTCTATGAAAGGTATATATTTGATCTTTGGTACATTAACAAGCCCTTTTATGCATATTTACAGTTCATCTGAATCTGAATCTGAAATACACGTCACTAAGAATATGGTGGAAAATGGATAATGCAGTTGTAGCTGTTTTAGGTGGTGTATTTAGGTTCAAAGAAAAGGTTATATATTTTTTCACGTGTATATGATGTTCAACTTCTTACTTATTGATTAATACTCAGTTTGAAGAGGAGAAAATGTGGTGGTGGAAAACATAATTTTATGGAGTTCCTTCAAGGAGTTGTGCACTTACTGTCACAGGTGTTGCTTCCACTTCCTCCTTTTTATTACTTTTATTCCTCTCTCATCAAACATATAATTTTCATACAAGATAATGTTATCCTTGTATGTGTTGGTTTTTTAAAAGCGACCCATAGGCATTATTAATACATCTTTCCCTTTCACTAGTGTAATTTAATCACAAATGCTTTCTGTTGCAGATGGTTGAGCTAATGTTGAAAGCAGCCACGTATCCTTTACTTGGTATTTCTAACTTTTGACTACATTTGATTGTTCAAAAATGATTATACGATCGATAAGTTTAACTTGATTTTTCTGTTCCCTATATCCATCTCACCTCAAAGCAATGGCCACATTCATCATGTTTCAAGTGCTGGTTCATCTGTCTAGTACATCTACCTGTTATTGATTGTTCTTTGCTAATAGCTCTGTTGCATTTTCATTGTTTCACTTTAAGGTTTTCTTATTGTTGTATACTGTTCAGTTTGTAGTCATTCTGGTTGAAATCAATTCATGATAGGGCTATGTGCACTGGGCTAATCTACTGTATTTTAGTCTTTCTATTATTCTTTTCTTCATAGGATATAAAAGTACAAACTACAAGTTTTCTCGACAGTTTTATTTTTGGTGATTCACAGTTGTTTGGATGCACTATGTTTTGTCTCAAAGGGCAAATATGCAGAAAGGCTCCCTATACCTATGATTGCCTACAGCTGTTGTTGGTTTGATAATGGAGGAATAAACCATAGAAATGGAATAATATTTTTTATTTCATCCTTAACTACTTTTCATAGAAGTATATACTTTTCTCGCTTGTTCATTTTTTATGGAATTTTCTCTTGTGATATTGGCTCTGCTTGCACGGCTTCGTGTTTTGGTTCAACAAGTAAGTTTCAGTTCATTTCCTAAAAGTTGGTTACAATTCAAATTTGTGTAGTAGTGCCAAGGTTAGTTTAGTTAATTGGTAGTGTGCAATGTTACATGAAAAGGAATAGATGTGATTTTGGCATGGATACGGAGAGAACAGAATACTGCATCGAAAATGGAATCAAGTAAAATATTGATAGAGTACGAGATTCATTTGAGAGAAAGATACTAGACTGTCATTGATCTTTTGATGTGATACACTGATATGATAATTATAAGCCTGCTCTTTCCAAAAATATTGCTACCTTTATGACTATCCTCACAGTTGATGGTTTAAAGCTTGGGGTATAGCTCCTACTGAATTAGTGCCAAACAATTAGGCTGTCTTAAGTTCTGCAAGAATTTATTCTAGCCGTTGTAAGCATGAAACAAAGGATTCCTCTTACCATTGGAGAACTGACATGCTTTTCCTTTATCCTGCAGATATTACTGGATGTTGTGTCAGTATTCAACATGGTGTCTTCTCTCTCCTAAAAGAAGCATTCTGTAAAAATAAATCAGGAAGGAATTGAGGCTACTCTGTCTTAAAATTTGCAAATTCTTTATTTGAAATGCTATATAATGGTGCTGATGCCCTTTTGCTCATATGTTGTCCTTCCCTTTTTTTCCTTCACATTGACACAGGTAGGCAGGGAGTTTTATCCAATAAATGATGAATACAACACCCTTGAATATGTTGGGAACACAGATAAGTTTGTATTACTTGAGAAGTCTCAAAAGAGTGAGAAGAAAAATCAAGAAGGGGAGGGCAGAAATGATTTTCAAATAGGAGATTTTACTGCAAGGTACCAGAGTATTGAGTCTTTTATAGCAGGTAAGAATGTTCTTCACTCACTGTGTTCCCATGCTCTGAATTCTACATGCCTTGACCTCTAATTCCCTGCCGATGCACGTGATTCTGATTTTACCAATTTTCACTAACTTGTTTACCAGTTAAATGTCTATTTTAGATGATACACTTCATTCTGAAAAGGCAGATGCTGAAAATGTTGCCAGAGGAGGTCCCATTGATGTCAATGAGGACAAAGATCAATTTGTTAACAATCACTTCCATCCAGAGGGATGATGTAAATCAGGTTGACAGTAGTATGAAAGTAAAAGAAATTCCAGGCACATTAGCGTTCCCTGGCCAAATGTTCACCCCTTGCAACCTCAAACTCTTCGCCAAGCTCACATTTAAAGTCAAGTCTGGTAGACTGGTACCAAGAAAGTGGCATTTGTCTCAGTTAAAAGAGCTGCTCCAGCTGCATCAAATTCATTGGATCTTCGTATCAAAGAACTTGAAAAGAAAAGTGGTTCTGAGGAAGATAAATTTTACAGTTTGCTCACGGGTGGAAACCTCAAAGATAGTCTCTTCTGATCATGTAGCCGTTCTTTCAACCGAAAAGATGTTTGTATCATTTTCTTTTACCCTTTAAGTTATTTATTTCCAGAGTTGCAGGAAAATAGATTAAAGAATAGAAACCTGGACCCTATTCTTATCAAGGTTTCCTAAAGTTTTGCTCTTGTTTCAAATCACACAACTTAACAACGAGGGAGGAAGTTACATTCAGTTGTACATATGCCATGAAACATGGAGATGAATGAAAAAATTTGTGTAAAATTTTTTGGTGCAAAATTTATACTCGAATTGATCTTTTCCAGGCTAAACCAAAAGTTAGTGTAATAGATTATTTGCGTTGGAAGTACTGTCATAGAGAAACAAAACATTTATTTGGAAAAATATTAAACGGTTTTATGAAGATATTTTTAGATTTCTTTGGACTTGAAAAATGTATAGATATGAAAATTATTTTATCCTTTGCAAAGAAAGAAGAATTTATGAATGAGGACCCTACCTTCGTACTGTCACTAAATTCGAATGTCTTATTATAGAATTAAAAATAAAATATCAAAAAGTGGATAGAAGGTTTCTTAACTTCCATAAGGCTTTCTGGCTCAGATTAACTTTAATTTTTGGATAAAATTTTAAGAGAGGAAGCTAAATTTCTTTTTTAACTTTAACGGTTCTAAGTTTGTCGTTTTATTAAAAAACTCCGAAAATTGGTGGGGAAGCGCAACGATATAAAACAGAACTGGTCACTCCACATCAATTGTGTTGCTGTCAGTGTCCTTTAGAGAAAGAGAGTGAAATTTAGGAGAAATTGAAGAGAAGATCAAAGAATTAATAATAGAGTACAAATGGTGAATGTTATACATCAAATATCATCCGCTCTTCTTCAATGTTGCGCTGCTTTTCCTCCTCCTTCTCCTGCTATCCCCAGGTTATCATCAAAACATTACTCCGCCTCGTGTCCATATTTACATGTTTTAGTTGGTGGAATTCTTGCATGTTTTTTTTCTCTCTATGCTGCTTCTGCAGTTTTTTTTATGACGTTTTGTGCTTTGATTGAATTTACCTTATGTTTGTCTAGTGGGTGAGAAATCGTGGGAAAAGGAATTAACAGTTTCGATGTATTTTTCTTTAAGAGCATGAATCGCTGAAATGTGTTGAATATAGGAGGTTTTACTTGGTCTTTAGAGGCTTAATTCCAAAATTTAGTGCTTGTTTCGATGTTACTTATTAGGGGAAGGATGCCTATTATTGTGCATACTGTAAATAATTAATCCAACAAGGTCTAGGTTCAAAGGTTCTGCGATTTTCAACACGAAATTAATGGTGTTGGCAGCTTCGGTGCGGTTGGTGGCAACACTTGAGCACAATGAACCCTAAATGGTACATTTTAACGGGAATCAACGTTTCTAAGTGCATAGGTCGTCGATGTCTTGGTATTCCCCTTTGCGATTGACTAACTCAATGATCATTTTCAGCCTACATAGTGTAGTTCTGAGCAGTGAGTGACTCACTGCTGCTTCTTCAGCGACCCAAGTAAAAGAGTCAGAACTTATTGCTGCCTGGTTTGAGTTTTTAGGATTTCATTGCCTGCAGAAGATTTATGATATATGTAATCTCTTAGATATAATTTCTATTTAAATTATTTTCTGGTCTGCCTGTTTAGGGGGAATCCAGGGAAAATGATGTTTAACTGCTCCTTTGACGACCCTGTTTTCAGTAAGACAGTGACAAGCCAAGCCAGGCACTTATTATCTGGGCTTGCGGCCTCCATAATAATTCTTTCTCAAACAAACCAGGTTAGTTGTGTTTACTGATAAAACCGCAAGCAGTTAACAACGAATTTTTCCATCATTTTGCTGAATGTATTAGGTACTTTCTAATCAATGTTGTTGCTTTATGCATAGAACATGTTGGATAAAAAAGATAACTCAGATTTCTATAATCTCTAGTTAGGTTAATTCCAAAGAAATTTGTACTAGATTCCGGTTGAGCTCATCTTGGCTTGCTGGAGACTGTTGATACAATAATAACAACATGAAATTACACTGGACTTCTATTTAATGAGCATTAAATTTTTCTTTGAATTATCCTCCTTTTCCATGGAAGGTTGTTGCAGCAGAATTGCCACACCCCAATAGCATATGCCAACTGGGTAGTGCTTCAGATAATCTGCCAACTCTCCCGATTGATCAGGGATCTGGTGAAGGAAATGAAAGGTTAATGATGATGAGAGGTATGACAGCGAAGGATTTTGACCCTGTCAGATATTCTGGAAGGTGGTTTGAAGTAGCTTCACTCAAGCGTGGATTTGCTGGGCAAGGTCAAGAAGATTGCCACTGCACTCAGGTAAATGCTAGCAGTAGGTATTTTATTCACTTTTAATGAGGATAATGTAATCATTTTCCAGGTAACTGCTTTTATAGTAGAAAAGGATCTGATTTCTTCCTCCCTTATGTCACATTTTAAGCCTGAACTCTTTGACCATCTGAATTTCTGATTGATGCAACTTTTCGTGGCTATATGAAACCATCCTAAGTTTCTTGCAATGCTCATAAGATATGTAAATTTGTAGCAGTCCATGTGTCAAGCATTTGAATCATCATGTATATGCAGATTGATTTAATGTGCCATCAATAGTTGGGGATGATAGAGGTGGTTCAGTCATGGATGCATTATGTTTCTTGTTTTTATTCGATTTGAAATTCTTTTTTTCAGAATATTATCCACTCAAACATCTGAATACTAATAGATTTAAATATATGAATATTGCAGGGTGTGTACACATTTGATATGGAGACACCTTCCATCCAGGTTGATACCTTCTGTGTTCATGGGGGCCCTGATGGTTATATTACTGGAATAAGGGGAAAAGTTCAATGCCTTTCTGAGGATGAATTGGAGAAGAGTGCGACTGGTATGGAAAGGCAAGATATGATTACAGAGAAGTGTTACCTTCGTTTTCCTACGTTGCCTTTTATCCCGAAAGAGCCTTATGATGTGATTGCTACCGACTATGACAACTTTGCTCTTGTTTCAGGAGCTAAAGACAAAAGTTTTATTCAGGTAATTAAACATTTGGGGAAGATAATGCCATAGCATTTGTTACTTATTTCAAACTTGTCCAAACCTAATCCTCTAGTTCTCAGGGACTTGCATGTGAGAAATAATATAACTCTCAATCCCAGTGGATAACTTATTGTTTAATTTACATTAGCATCACTGATCCAGACCTTCAATAGTTTTAGATAAATCAATACTTATTTGTAATTTTATTATTTAAATTCTGTTATTTGAAATTAGCATTTTGGATTTCTAATATTATAATTTTCTCGGCATTAATATTTCAGATATATTCGAGGACACCTAATCCTGGACCTGAATTTATAGAGAAGTACAAAGCTTACTTGGCAAATTTTGGATATGATCCAAGTAAAATCAAGGACACTCCACAGGATTGTGAAGTTATATCTAATAGTCAGCTAGCTGCGATGATGTCGATGTCCGGAATGCAACAGGCTTTAACAAACCAGTTCCCTGACCTAGAACTGAAGGCTCCTGTTGCATTAAACCCCTTTACAAGTGTATTTGACACTTTGAAAAAGCTTCTTGAGCTTTATTTTAAGCAATAATGGAACTCGTAATTTTATTGCTTAATGCATCTGTATAATTTATAAAATAACACAATCATACATCTCCATTCTTCTCAAATAAAAGAAGTCTTTGCCTCTAAGAATATTTTTGTGATTTTACTTTCACGGCTTATGACCTTCAAGCTAGTCTCAGTTTAACAAGTTCAATGGGGCATAAACTCTACAAAACTTAAATTATTATTATTATTAAATCTGGATACTAGGTCTCTCAGGTTCGCCTTGTTTATTGACTTAGTGCGTTGAACGTTGTGTTTTAATTAATGAAATTCTCTTTAAGTGACTCAAATCCTAGGCAATGCAAGCCCACTACTCCAGTAGATTGCCAAACTCCTCTTCTTCTTTTTTCAATTATACAAGTAAATTTATGAGTTATCTACCATAAAAAATGATTTACCATGATTTAGCTTTACCCGAAAATGATGTTAACATGAATGTATATAACAAATTTGGATTGAAAGCTCAAAATTTAATCAAAATATTGGACAATTTAATTAAGATAGTGGAAAATGCTAAAATATCGAATTAGTTACCATAAATACTATCAAATTCCATATACAAATTAAATATGCAGGAAAAATGAACCCTACTAAAAAAATTTTAATTTCCAATCACCCAGTTGGATTTAAGTTGTTGCCTTTTTCCTTTTTCTTTATAATTATATCGGTTCAAAATTAAAAATAATTATAATAAAGTAATCTAATTGATTGACTGTATCACAAAACAAATAAAGTGTGCGAATGCATTTAGACAAAGTGATGCATAAAACACAATCAACCATTTGGAGGAAATAGTGTCTTACAGTCCTTACAATTTTCTTAACGAATACAAACACATCTAAAATTGAAAATTCGTCTTCAAGCTGCATCCATAGACATTATAAGTTCCTAGTAGGAAATAACTTTTAATTTCGGCTGGTTTAGCTTGACATGTAATTACCATAAAAGCGGATGCTAATAATGCCATGATCTTACACATTCAATTTCATATATTAAATTGTAAAACAAATAACGCAGATCATGCCTTCTGAACTGAAAAACTAAGAATGAAGTCCTTGATTTCTTCAGAGGTAGCTCTATCAAGTGCAGTCCTTCCATCTGCATCCTTCACAGTGTAATTAGCTCCAGCTCTCAATAGCTCTTCAATTTTTGGCTTGTCGCCTTCCGAAGCAGCCAGCATCAACAAGATATCAATTGGGTGAATGTTTTGGTTCAGAAGAGCTTCCATTTTATCATATGTACCCTCAACTGCAAGCATACCCATGTAGTTGAAATACTGCAGGGACAAAAAATTTGCTAAGCGGTTTAAACCTTTCAATGCCTCTATCCGATAATCATAATTAAGAAATTATTTTCTTCACTTCCAACAAATGTGACAATTTAATACTTCTCAATTCAGGAATGGATTCTTTGAACAATTAAATCATAAAATGTTTAAATTTATTTTAGTGAAGGCATAATCATGCAAGTTCATGACCATTATCCTACATTTCTGTCAGTAGCTACATCTTGCATGCGGTGATAACTGCAATAAAATTTCCGTTTTCTGATCACATTAGAAAACATAAACTTGGTATTGCAGATAACATATCGTAGTGATTAACAAAAACAGAATCCCGTTAAACTAATTTTCCCGAACTTTCATGATCTCAAATCATCCATCTAAAAAGCATTTTAAGGATCCAAATCCCCACAACGCAGAAATGTAATATATAATATTTACACATAAAAAAAAAACCTCCACTAAGACAAGAAAAATCAAAGCAGAGATGCCATCTGTGCACATAAGAAAGCCACATAGTAATAGAGAGAAGAAGAACCTGCTCAACATCGTCTCTATCAAAGTCATCCCTCTTCTGCCTGCCGTAAATGCCGGAATTTTCAGCATCAACACCACTTTTACCAAACTTGAACCAACACCGCGTTTTGGAACCGTTGGAGGGCCCAATTTTGAAAGTACTGAAAGATTGGAGACTGTTTTTTATACCCAGAAATTGAGAAATGAATTTCGGTGAAGATGAAGAATTCGAATGGCTTGAGGAGAAGTTTAGGTAGCTTGTAGTGCATGGGATTGAAGCCATAGCTGAAGATTTTTGTCTGCAAAAGCTGAGTGCTTATGAAACTGGTTTATCACTTCAGTTTCAGTCTACACTACACGTGTGTAAATTGGAGCGTGAGAGATGTGAGAGGAACCACTGTGTTCTGTAATAACAAATGCAATTCAGAAAGTGTGATCTAGACCGTTGATAGGAGGGCAACTCGGCTGTACATTAACCCGGAGATAATGGGCTGGACCAAACATCTCACGACCACATGTCTCGTCCAGGCCCAACTTTATTTCACCCAAACATGGTTTTTTTAGCAGATTTACTATATTATATTGATGATATATATATAATAATATATTATATAATATAATTTTAAGGTAAATATGTACAGTATAACATAATATTTAAAATTTATAACTTGATTTAAAGTTTACATATTTTTAATTTATACGTTCTAAATTTTAAGTTTTGAGTTACACAACAGCCTTTCTTTAAAATTACGTTGTAAATTAATGAATTAATATATGATAGCAAAATTTTTTTAGTGTATTTTTTGCTTTCTATTTTCTATTTTTTAAAAAAAAATTTAACCGAAAACTCTTTGACTCAACATCATCAATTAGGATTTAGAAAGTAGGAATAAACCACAATCATCGACAACCATCTATAGTCACACATCAATTAACTTCATATTTTTTTATAATGTTTCACCTATATTTCTGTTTTCTGTTTTCAATAGTAGTGGGACATGAATAAACTTAACAGTCATCATTCGCATACAGTTGAAGCAAAGGGACAAGTGCTTTAAAAACTGTGAGGTGGTTCTTTATTTTCATTTACCCTTTGCCTTACCAATCAATTATAGTAAGAACCTAGAAAAAAAAATGAATTTATTCACATTCTCCATCGGCAATGGACAATGCATTAAATCATAAACTCTGAAAGTAAAATCATTCACCTAATGTCTCCATTCCTGAAAAGTAATCAAGTTGCTTCATCAAACCTCATCACCACAGCCCCCCACTGAAAATGGCCATAATTGAGCTCAACCTTTTTTTTTTTTTAACTCTAGCATTGTCATTTGATATTGGTTGGCATTTTGGACGGAAAGTTTTGTTCAAAAGGACATAAGGAAGCCTGTCTCATAACCACATCACATAATTTCAGTAATTGATAATAAATTCCTGATTAAGCAGGTGGATTCTAGATAAAATAGCTTAAATGTTCACCAAAACAAGTAAATGGGCAAATGACATTATCCAATAACGAGACACTGCTCTTGTAAGGATTTTAAATGTTTTTAACTACAGGCACATGAATACAATGACTATGTTTCACCATCCAAATCTCCAACCAGCGCTGGATAAAGAACACGAGGTAAAGAATTCATGTGAACCTCTAGTTTAAGACACTACTCAACAATTATCTCAGACTCAAAGCAACTTCCCCACCAAGACTAAGCCCAAAACCTTCATTCTTCATCCACAGTATTCCTTGATTAAAACCAAACAGAACATGTATAAATACAGATACATAGCCGCTGAAGTTCCAGAAAAAATGGCTGCAGATCCTCCAGTAGAAATAGGCACCAGAGGTACCATTGGATCCCTCGTACTGAAAGAAATTGAGTACTTTAGCCGGCTTGAATTAAACTGCAAAGATGGCTCACAGAAGCCTCAAACACGTGTTACAGACATGGCTTTGTCTAGTAGTCACTATAGACCCTCTACTACATCTGGGCTAACAGCTCAAAAGAAGAAGAAGAAAAGAGGCAACAGGCTACCAAGCATATGTTCTATGGTGGAAGTCTCAGAAAAGAGTTGGCCAATTGGGATTTCAGGGCTTAACTACAGGAACCTGAAATCTGATGTGAAGAAGTTGCAGGCCTAGATAATACTCTCAGATAGTTTTGAGAATCCAAGCTTCTTGAGTTTATTTATTAAAGGGTTAGGCCATGATCTATCTGGGTGCCCACATTTTATATCCACAATTTCAACAATATTAGGTCCTTTCCTGTCAGTCTTCTGTCGGTTGGGAGTTCTATCCATCACAACGTTATCTGAGCCCAGCATTGGAATTCGATGAGTACTTTTGTTGTAGCCTTTTGTTTTCCGAGTAATTTCTAGGCTTCTGTGATTAATGTTCTTGCTGCTGCTTGTAAAATAGCTTCATCTAATGATTTTCTTGGTTGTAATCTTTTAGCACTAGTTGCACCATGGGCCACCAAAATAGGAGGTGTCCCAGATGTAGATTTAATGGATTCGAGTTCCCTAGTCATCAGGGAACTGATCGTTCCAGTAGTGCCAATTCTGATGGATCCTACGCTGCCCTTGATAGCTTCTACTGTCTGAACCATGTTTCCCTATAGTTTAAATCACAGGTCTGAGAAGATATGTTCTAATGATAAAGTTCTTAGCCCTCAAATCTTGTTTGGAGAAATATTGAAAGGAGTTAAAGAGCCTGTTAAGCAATAACACAACCCAATGCATATAGATGTGAGTTATATTTTTTGGTTGAATTGTAGCTCGTATTCCTGAAACTCAAGTTAATATTTTTCCAATAAATTATATAATCAGACTAGCAAGTACAAAACTAAACTAAATAATCAACTAATCAAGGAAGAAGAGAGTGATAATGCCTAGTTGATTTTTTTACTCAGAGGCTCAAAATAACACGAGTTACATATCTAGTGGGAACGTGCAGGTCCAGTATTAAGACAACAAAAATAAGAGAATAAGCGAGTAATAAGAGATTTCAGGAAAAGGGAACCAACAACAATATATCTGATGAGAAGAAGCAATTCAGGCACCAAATTGAGGAAGGAGAACTCATAGATCCACAACAATAAATCTTTCGTTATTGACAAGCAATTAAAAGAAAAATATTAGAAAATGTATAAGATTCTTTGGGACCAAAAAGGTACACCCTAGCATTAACAACTTACAACACCAGCAGTTAAATGAATTCCAACAAACACTTGTTTAATTCATAGCAGCTTGACCAGAAAGAGTTACTGGTACTAAGATCATTAGAATTTGCAATCGCCAGATAAACAATCAATAAACTCAAGGTTAAAACCTGCTTTGTAAAAGTTTTTGATAGTTTCCTTCCATGAAATCCAAATTGCAAACTAGGAATGTGAGTAAAGAACTTGATCTCGATGAAACCTCTAAAATTTGCATCAAATCTTACTTTCAATTTGTTCTTTAGACATAACCAGACGAAGATAATAAAGGTTCTAACTTCTAACTCTTGAAAAAAAAAAATTAATGCGAAACTGACTTAATAGATTAAGGAAAATCGATCATATAAGCAAAAATAAAGCAAGATATAAGCTGAAACAAAATCCTCAACGCCACCAACAACTATATTTATTAAACCTTAAAAACTATATTCTTTTTTACAACTTTCAACAACCCAAATCTCATAATATACAATAAATCACCAAAACCAAAGAATCCAGCAACAAAATGCGCAACAGATCAGAAATATTATTATTCAACAGAATACTCACCAAGCAAGGCAAACAAGCCTCATTAACAGTTGAGCTGCTCGGCACTCAGTTTGGATGAAGATAACAGAAGAAAACGAAACCTACCCACAATCTTATTTGGCTTTTAGAACCGAGATCTCAGACAGTTTTGAGCTTTTGTAGTAAAGCAAAGACTAGAAATTCTCATATGTGAGATAATGTCACTTCAAGAACGTATCTAAGTAGCTTTCTGCTGAAATCTAATCCAACTTTTTCACAAAGCTTGTTTGTCCGTGTGTTTATGTCATTATATACACGGTGGCGGACCAGTCTATGCACACCAATCAATAATCGTGGTTCCGTGAATGTGAATAAGACTCTCTCTTCCTGTTTTTAACACCAGCCATTTTCACGTAGATTTCATTTACCAATCACCACGGACGAATGAGGACGAACGAAGACAACCATACTTTCAATAAACAATGAATGATAAAACCTATTTCAAAAATTTAATTAGTCAACATTCTAGATTTAAAAGATTATTATTATGGGTGTGAGTGGTTGTGAAGCGCTGTATCGTTGCTTTCCTTGTTCAACCGTTCAAGTAGCTAGGTTGAGATGGGTACTTAGACGAATGAGGCTGGGCCATGTTTGGTTCAAACAAAATTTACCGAGTACACAAAATGATAATCGGAGTCGACACAGCATGCATGCTGTAGGAACTAAATAGAAAACTTTTATGGATACTATATATACCCACGTATATTTGCCAGAACATCCCCTTAAAATTGGTCACGGTATCTGTATAGTATTTATGTAACCGAGAAAAAGTGTGTGCTCATTAAACGTAGAACTAATAAAGTATACCATCACAAAATGTTTGTGTTACCTAATTTTTTTTTTTTTTTGTGATGCAGAAATCTCCGTTCGTCAGTTAACACTATATAATTCGTGTCTCGGAATTTGTTACGAGAGATCCAGATCTTCGATTGTTCGAAAAACAAAAACGGAGCTCAAATTTTAAGTTAAAAAAACGTTCATAAATTATTAAATAGACTAATAACTAACCGAATCAACAATATTAAACGAGTGGATAAAATCCCAACTAATTGTGAGAGATAGCTAATTGTTTACTCTTTAACATGGGACAATTGATAAATTTCACAAATACTTGTAATAATATTCAAATGTATTTTTGTTGTTTATTTTATTTTTCATGATTTTTCTTTACTTTACTTTCAATTTTTTAAAAATAATTTGTATAGTTTTTTTAAAATTGAAAATTTTAAAAATATTTATAATAAAAAATAGACTGCTCTTCCAACTTTACCAATAATATCTTAAAAGAAAAAAATTCACCAAATAAATTATGAGGTGGTATTCTTTTTCACAAAACCAAATCTACAAA
The DNA here is from genome assembly GCA_035590515.1 of Trichilia minutiflora. Lineage (NCBI taxonomy): Eukaryota > Viridiplantae > Streptophyta > Magnoliopsida > Sapindales > Meliaceae > Trichilia > Trichilia minutiflora. The sequence goes on along the minus strand of JAVXUL010000008.1, from coordinate 13,293,594 downwards.
CTAAGAAAAAGTAAAGGGCACTCAACTGTGTTACTCAACTCAATTATTGAAACAAATCAAAACACATTGAACCAAACCAACCAACAAATTCTCATACACAAAGTCAGAATTAGAAAAAGCATTGGTTTAGTAATTGGTAATTAGTAATTTTGTACCAGTACTAGTTGTAATGAACACAAACAGTTCCCCACCGTTACCAACACCCAACTACTGGAATTTTTTAAAATTCTATATCCATAATATCAAACACCATTACGCTATGCGGTGCAAGAATCCCATCTTTATAATAATAGAATAACATACAAGATCTCTTCACCATACAAATCCAAGTCATAAAATCAATGATCGTGATCACTTGAGATTTTTAAAATGATACCAAAGTGTTTCTTGCATTTGAATTTCATGGGCGTCAAAATCACCAGGAGTAGACGACATATCGAGGAAGTTTACATTTCTGTACATATTATATATGACATAATATTATCCAAAACCTACTTGGTCAATTATAAAATTCACATAAAAGTAAATTTGTTATTTCTTTCAAATTAAAATTTTGAAAATTACAGAGCTATCAGTTTTTTTTTAAAAAGGCTCAACATTTTTAAATCTTTTCGCTCACTTGGTAGTGTCAACCGTAACAGATGTCCATTTTCCTTTCGATTTGATTTGCTGCCTTGTATTCCCCACATTCAACACCAGCTACAAAACTTAGTTTTCACTCCATCTCTTCCTGGAATACCCACATTGTTTCTCTCCTTACATTTTCAATTCTCTGCCTCTCTAGTTGTATGGAAAGTTAAAATCTTTGTTTCTGCAAAGAACATTGTTAATCTCTCTACCTCTTGCTGTCTCTCTCCAACGTTTAAGCTCTTGAATTGAGAAACCTATTTCTGTCTTCCTCGTTGTTTGAGTTATATCCACAATGTGTACCACCCCATTTCTGTAAAAACCGTTTTTGTTTTTTCTCACTTTGAAGTAAGCCAAAATGAGTTCGCAAGCAAATAAATCGAACAAACCTACGAAACCCACAAGCCAGAATCAGCAAAATGCATCGGCAAGTGTTTCAAGATCGTCTTCTTTGTCTTCACACCTGGCCATGGTGGAGATGAAGCAAAAAATCCTCACATCGCTCTCGAAATTAGCCGATCGCGATACACACCAAATCGCCATTGAAGATCTTGAGAAGACTATTCAAACACTCTCCCAAGACTCTCTTTCCATGCTCTTGAACTGTCTCTACGAATCCTCTAATGACCCAAAGCCGGCAGTGAAGAAAGAGTCTCTGAGACTTCTTGGAGTTGTTTGTCAGCTTCACAGGGACTTAACATCCACACACCTTACTAAAATCATTTCGCACATTGTTAAAAGATTGAAAGACAGTGATTCTGGAGTTAAGGAGGCGTGTCGTGATGCGATTGGATCGTTATCTAGGCTGTACTTGAACGGGAAGGACGAAAATAATGGGAGTGTTGTGGGGTTGTTCGTGAAGCCTTTGTTTGAGGCAATGATGGAGCAGAATAAAGGGGTGCAATCTGGTGCATCTATGTGTATGGCTAAAATGGTGGAATGCGCCTCAGACCCGCCTGTTGTAGCATTTCAGAAACTATGTCCCAGAATTTGTAAATTGTTGAACAATCAGAATTTCATGGCAAAGGCTTCACTTTTGTCTGTTGTGGGGAGTTTGTCTCAGGTTTGTGTGTCGTTTGGTTGTCACTTTCTGGCATTCTACATTTTCTCTTAGATTGGTTTGCTGTGTGGTAATTTGCTCGACAATTGTGCAGTTTAGATAACCTAAATGCAATGAGAGAATGAATTGGCGAGTAAAATTTGTATGGTTTAAAATTTCTAATGAAAGGAGCAAATTCAGGGACTGTAACATTGTGTGTATTGCTTACTACAGGTTGGGGCAATTGCACCTCAGAGTTTGGAACCATTGCTACAAAGCATTCATGAGTGTCTTGGGAGTCCAGATTGGGCAACACGTAAGGCAGCAGCTGATGCTTTAAGCGCCTTAGCATTGCATTCTAGCAACTTGGCTGCAGATGGAACTGCTTCTACGCTGACAATGCTTGAGGCTTGCCGGTTTGACAAGGTAGCTTTCTAGAATCAGTTTTCCCCTCCTGATCATCCTATTTTTGTATTTTATTTTTGTTAATCTATATTTTTAGTCCAGATCGTTGGTTATCAAATTTCAATATATTCTCAAGTTTGTACTTCTTTAGTTATGATATTTTGGACATTTGCTTGTCACTAGTCAATAGTTGAGGCGATCATAAGTATTGGAAAAGATATATGTCTAATAGAATGTGAACTAAATAGGTTGGATCATTTGGTAGGAATTATATAATTCTATTGGTCATGCATAGACCTCTCAAGAAAAATGTCCTGGTTAGAATTTGATATATTTCCAAATGTCTTAGTTATGATATTTGGTAGGCCTAATTTTAAAGAAAATGCCAAATGTGTGGTGGGATGAAGGACAGTTGGATTGCTTGGCTACTCTCAACTGGTGTAGAAGCTTTCACTGATGCTTGTCATGTTTTTTGCAGCTGTTCTAAAAAGAACTTAGAAAATAGGTTTGTGTTAAGTGGTGACAGTCTTGATGAATATCAATCATGTGCAATTGATTATCTATTAATGGTTTTGCAGATAAAACCTGTCAGAGATAGTATGAATGAAGCATTGCAAGTATGGAAGAAGATTGCAGGAAAAGGAGCTGCAGGATCAGATGACCAGAAAGCTTCTCACGGTAAGATGTTAGTGGTATTTCCTTTCTGAAATTACTCTTCACAATCTAATCTTGCCAAATCCTTTTTAATTAATATTGCAGATGGTGACTCTTCTGAACCGGCTGAGGACATTATGAACTCAAATCCTAATGACAAAAGGTCAGAAACATCTGCCAAGGATCCATCTTCTCCTACTTCAGAACCTCTCTCTAAAGGGAAAGGTGGAAGCATTTCGGATAAAGCAGTAGTGATTTTGAAGAAGAAAGCGCCTGCCTTAACTGACAAAGAGCTAAACCCAGAATTCTTCCAGAAGCTTGAGACAAGGGGTTCCGGAGATTTGCCAGTTGAAGTAGTTGTTCCCCGTAGATGTCTCAACTCTTCCAATTCAAACAATGAGGAAGAATTAGAACCAAATGATTTGAATTCAAGAGGAAGGTCAAATTGCATTGGCAACAGCCAGACAGATGACTTTTCTGGGTCTCCTAATACTAAACATCATAGTGTTGACAGAGGAACTGCTGGTATGAATGGGAAAAACCCAAGAATGAGGACATCTGATGTTGAAAGGGAGTTATCTGGAAATCATGCTGGTTTTTCCAAGACTGATATCCAATCTGAAGGATCCTTTATTAACAATAAAGGAAGTTGGCTGGCTATCCAGAGGCAGTTGATGCAGCTGGAGAGACAGCAAGCTCATCTCATGAGTATGTTGCAGGTATTCTTCAATTTCTCACAAGGAAATAGCTCCTTTACATGCTTTTATAATTGATATGAATCCAAAGATGCTCATCTTATATTGCAGGATTTCATGGGTGGGTCTCATGACAGCATGGTAACTTTGGAAAACAGGGTTAGGGGTCTTGAGAGAGTTGTTGAAGACATGGCACGGGATTTGTCAGTATCATCTGGTAGGAGAGGTAGTAATTTTACAATGGGGTTTGAGGGATCCAATAATAGATCATTAGGCAAATATAATGGTTTCCCTGACTACTCTGGGGCCAAGTATAATGGGCGGATTCCGTTTGGGGAAAGATTTGTCCAATCTGATGGTGTTACTACTGGTAAAAGGGGCAGGGGCCATTTTTGGAGATCTGACATGTCAGATGCTTGGGATTTTCCTGCATATGGTGCTTCCAGAAATGGACAGGTTAGTTCTAGGAGAGCTCCAGGTGGTGGACCTCTGGATAGTAGATCACCTAAATCAGAACGTGAGAGTGGCCAGGTTGGTAGCAGGAGAGCATGGGAGAAGGGGACTAGACCTGTTAGACTGGGTGAGGGCCCTTCTGCCAGAAGTGTCTGGCAAGCTTCAATCGATGAAGCTACCCTAGAAGCCATTCGGGTGGCTGGGGAAGACAGCGGAATATCTCGCTCTGCAATGGTTGCTGTCCCTGAATTGACTGCAGAAGCCATGGGAGGCGACAATGTTGGGCAAGAGAGGGACCCAATCTGGAATTCTTGGACTAATGCAATGGACGCGCTTCAAGTGGGTGATATGGATACGGCTTATGCTGAAGTTTTGTCTACAGGAGACGATTTCTTACTTGTGAAGCTAATGGACAGATCAGGACCTGTAATTGACCAACTCTCCAATGAGGTAGCAAATGAGGTCTTGCATGCTGTTGGGCAGTTTCTATTAGAGCAGAACTTGTTTGACATTTGTCTGTCTTGGATTCAGCAGGTGAGCTTTTCTTAATCTTTGGTTCCAATTTAAGCTGCTTATTTTGGGTTTCTATATTTTATATTCATTTCATGACCTTCTAAATCTTAATCCACGGAATTTGGATTAAGTAAAAATGTTTTAACCAACAAGTTGGTACAATCAATTGATCTTGGGCATGAATATGTAGTAAAATACTGGTGTAAGATTTTGTGTAGGCTGACTTTTGTGCTAGTTTTAGATCTTCTTAATGATTCTAGAGTCTTTTTAGTAATGTTCCAACAAAATAGAGGGTAATATTACAGCATCACCACCATTATTCCATGCATTCAATGTGCCTCTAGGCTAGAAAAAAAAGGACTGATTACAATGACAAACATTATTGGTCTCTCGACTGAGTTCCACCTAGGGCACAACTAATGCTGTCAAGCAATAAACTGCAGTTACAAATCATGATTGTTTCACTTTCGAACATAATCTGTTGTATGCTCCCTGTGGCTTCAATTTCTTATGGAAAGCTGCATTTTTGAGAGCTTTGATGGACCTGCAGTGTTTTTTTAACAAAGCCATAGCTCTTGTATGTATGCAGCCACCAATGAAGAAAAAAAAAGGAAAGAAATAGATAGATAGATAGAGATTCTGGGCTAAAATTCATATGATTCTGACTTCAAGAATAACATCAGTAACCAGATTTCCAATCAGCATGAGTTTCGGGTTGATTGTTATCCCAGTAACCACTGAGGAGGAAAGGGGCTTTGGTTGTTAGTCCAATTGACCTCTTCTCCTTTCTGCCGGATGCTTCCCTTTGAGAATATATCTGTTGTATTGTTGCCTGCATTCTATAATCCGTTCCTCAACCACATGGCATTCAACCCATATTAATTGGGTGGTACTTACCTCTTTTTATTTTTTGCATCCTACTCTTCAGTTGGTAGAAATAGTGATTGAAAATGGACCTTATGTCTTGGGAGTTCCTATGGAATTGAAGAAAGAACTCTTGCTAAACTTACATGAAGCATATTCAGCAATAGACCCACCTGAAGGTGCGGCTCCTGACGAACTTCTGCTGCAATTAGCCTCAGCCTGGGAAATTGAATTGCAACAGTTTGAGAAGTAGTTATATGTTATGAGATTCTTAGCTGTATGTGAAACTTCAATGACAAATGAACTGTCTTTAAGATTTTAAACCAATATGGAAGTTGAGGACCAATATATTGATTGGTCTTACTGGATAATACTCGATTTTTTGGTGTACTTATCATATTCATACCACCACTTGAATTGGATTTATGGAGAAAATATAAATAGAAAAGATGATAGTATTGTGCTATCTACGAAGTTGGGGAAATCAGTGTCCATTATCCGTTCATTGTATTCATCAGAACCATTTCACTTTTTCAAGCTTTATATTGCAGTTGCCACCCTAGCATCCCATCAGAATCCATGTGTAGATGTTGGGTTCCTGTCGCTTTGTTAGCAATATGAAAATAGTCTAATTTTTGCCAATAATGAAATAGTGAGTTCCCATGTCAGGGGCATCAGAATGCTCATATAAAGTGAAATAAAATTGGACGGTTGCTTGCATCAGTTGCATGTGTAAATTTACAAAATACAATATCACCACCTTTCTTACGTACTAAACATCTACTATAATACATTTGGTACAATTTTCAGCATGCCGTAATCTTGGTCACAATTCTTACAACCATCAAAGAACGCTCCAGTCCATTCCATCCCCGCCCGTGGCCACACTGACCGCCGTGTCTTCAGTGGGGCAAAAATTTGACATGAACTCAATATGTTAACACTTATTTCCAAATCAGTAAAATTCAGGGTATTGGATTCAGTTATTGCATGAGTGCCAGAAAAAACAATCTCCATTTTTCAACCAAATCCACATTCAATCCTTGAAATAAATTTTCTACTTGGCAGAATACCAGTTTTGAGCACACTTGGCATCAACGGATAGATCAACTCTAAGAATATTCTTCCCATCAAAGGGTTTGGACATGCACTCGACAACTATGGCTCTGGCAATTTCAGCTGACTCGCTTGGACCTTCTAAGATCACTTCATCATGAACCTGCTTTCCACAGGTAATCAATTTTTTGTAATAAATTCAAATTTGAGATCATTTGAAAGAGAGAGTCGAGGGAGACAAAGCACATAAAATTATAAAAGTAAAATTCCAGGAACATGTCAGACAAAGATGACAAGAATTTCCGTAGGATATAATGCAAGCAGTGAAATGCCCAGGCAAGTCCTGCCTGAAATGGGAGCATAATGAGGCTGGATGAGTTTTTTCTTTGATACTTTGTTTCAGCACTGTTATGTAGCAGCATCAGCTAAACAGGAAAAATGATAGATACATCTGCTTTACCAATTTGTTAGAAGTAGACAACCGAAAAGATGGTGAAAGACAATTTTCTATGCATATGTATTTAAGATAACAGAGACAGAATTGATATTGACTTGGATTTTGGCCAAGAATTCTAGACAGTGACTGCAAGAAGTCAACTGGGATGAGTCCAGACATTCATAGAGAATTGGAACCGACTAAATTCAAAATTGTAATACCTAAAGGGGGTAAAAAGCAACAATAATTGCAATGATGAAAATTAAACAAGAGCAAGAACAAAACCTGCAAAAGCAACCTCCATCCAAGCTCTTTCAACCGGTCATTCTTTGATATTTCCAACATTGCACACATGGCAACATCAGCAGCACTACCCTATAACAGTCAACCAAATGTATGTGTGAGAAAGGAGAGAGAGAATAAAACTTTTAAGTGCATGATAGAAAACAAACAACCTGTACTGGTGTATTAATAGCAGCCCGTTCAATATGATTTTTTTGAGAACGTGTAGCAACATTTAGGTTTGGGAAACGGCGAGCCCTTCCAAGCAGTGTATGAACATAATTATCTTCACGGGCCTCTCTTTTACGAGCTTCTTGCCAAGTAAGCACTTCTTGCCTTTCTTTATACCAGAGATCAACTGTTTCCTCTGCTTCCTCCACAGAAACCTGAGAATAAAAGTGGCAGCCACCCTTATTTTCATGGATCAAATTTACTAATTAAAATAATACAGAGCTACTTTAGGCCCACAGTAGCAGACAAGCATACCTTCCAATCCCGAGCAAGGCCCACAGGAGTTTTCCCATATGCAATCGAAAAGTTCAGCATTTTAGCTTTTCTTCTTTCAGAAGCAAAGGCATCCTGAAACAAAAGTTTTCAATTCAGTATGAACAAGCTACCATAATCAATTATTTCTCATTAATTTCTTCAACGTAAGACAGTACTTAAACATTAGATGGTTCATATATATTAGTAAAAATATTATGATATATTGTTTGTAGTTATTTTTTTGTGGGAAAGGTTTTACTAACAAGCTTTTCTTTCGGCTTGCCTCTCTAAAGCATTTCATTATTGTTATGGAAAGTAGTTAAATTGGAATGTAAATATATATATTAATTAGGAGTTATATAGTTTCCTATTATAGGT
>JAVXUL010000008.1:13266920-13285606 GCA_035590515.1 Trichilia minutiflora | reverse complement strand
AAGAATGAATATTAATGAAACTCAGTTTGTGATATTTATTCATATTTAATTTTCTTTGTGTACACATTTGTTTATGAAAAATATCATTAAGTTTGGACCTAGAATAAACATAGGATTTATTCATTAAGATAAGTGGGTGAGTGTTTAAGAGATATGATATATTGTGATACATGAAAGATAATACTCAAGATTAGAGGACTTATCGTTATGATTCATATGTCATATTTCTTATAATGAAAATATATGGATCAAGCGGGAGAATGTGAGATCGTGACCCATGGTAGTGACGGTTTGATTTCCATTTTCTGTAAATTTACAATCATTTATGATTCATGAAAACTACCCATCCACATGTAATAACTTCTTGATGAGAGAAGTTTATAAATTGGATAATTTAGAGGTCCTAATGCTTGCTGAATTTATTGAGATACAATACACCATCGAATTGAAGTTCATAAAAATATATAAGTTCTTCAAATTCGTCTTCAAACTCAATAAAACTTAATGACCGGAGGTATATTTTTAAAACTTTCGTAATTATATTCTAATACTTTATATTATTAAAGATTAATTAGAATATGTTTAGGACACCCACTATTACAGTGAAGAAGACGAAGTATTTGAATGCTTTGACACAAAGTTTACGTAGCCTGTAGTGCACGGGATTGAAGCCATAGCTGAAGAAACTGGAGGTTCAGTCTATACTACACGTGTGTAAATTAGAGTGCGAAAGATCTGAGAGGGACTAATAATATTGTGTGTTCAGTGTTCACTAACCAGAAGTTTGATCTGAACCGTTGATATGTTGGCAATTTGGCAGTACACTAACCAGTAGATAATGGGCTGGACTGAACATTTTAACACCACATATTTTTGTATGGTCCAGGCCCAAATTTGTTCCGCCGAAACATGGTCTCCTTTATAGTGTACTTTCTATTTTATTTTTCTAATAGAAAACTCTTTTACTCACCTTGATCAATTAGGATTTAGGAAGCAGGAATACACCACAATCATCTACAACCATCTACGGTCACACACATCAATTAGGCTCATATTTATTTGATAATTGTTTCACCTTTTTTTTTTCTTTTTTCAATAGTAGTGGGACATGAATATATTTAACAGTCATCATTCGTATAAAGTTGAAGCAAAGGGACAAAGGGTTTAACAACCGTGAGGCGGTTCTTTATTTTCATTTACTCTATTATCTTACCAAACAAGTATATGGTAAGGACCTAGAAAAAATGAATTTATTCACATTCTCCATCGGTAATGGACAATGCATTAAATAACAAACTCTGAAAGTAAAATATTCCACATACTGTCCCCATTCCTGAAAAGTAATCAAGCTGCTTCACTAAACCTCACCCCCACTCTCTTCCTTCACCTTGCCATTCAAGACATAAAAATAATGTAACAGCTTACTGAAAATGGCCTTGAATGAGTTCATCCTTCTTTTTAACTCCAGTATTGTCATTTGATATCGGTAGGTCTGTTGATGGAAAGTTTTGTTCGAAAGGACATAATAAAGCCTGTCACATAACCATTTCACTTAATTTCAGTAATTGATAATCAATTTTTTGATTAACCATGCGTATTCTCGATATTACAACTCAAATAAGCAATAACATTATGTAATAAATAGGCACTGCTCTTGTTAGGATTTTAAATGGTTTTAACTGCAGGCACATGAATACAATGACTGTATCACCATCCAAATTTCCAACCACCTCTGGATAAAGAACATGAGATAAAGAAACATGTGAAACTCCAGGTATAAGAACACCAAGTGTCTCAGACTCGAAGCAACTTCCCCATCAAGACTAGACCCGAAACCTCACTCTTCATCCACAACCTTCCCTGACTAAAACCAAACAGAACATTTATAAATACAGATACACAGCCACTGAAATTCCAGAAACCATGGCTGCACATCCTCCGGTAGAAATAGGCACCAAAGGCACCATTGGATCCCTTGTACTGAAAGAAATTGAGTACTTTAGCCGGCTTGAATTAAACTGCAAAGATGGCGCACAGAAACCTCAAACTCATGTTAGAGACATGACTTTGTCTAGTAGTCATTCTAGACCCACTACTACAACTGTGATAACAACTCAAAAGAAGAAAAAGAGAAAAGGCAACAGGCTACCAAGCATATGTTCTATGGTGGAAGTCTCAGACAAGAATCGGCCAATTGGGATTTCAGGGTTTAACTATAGGAACCTGAAATCTGAAGTCAAGAAGTTGCAGGCCTAAATAATACTCTCAGATAGTTTTGAGAATCCAAGCTTCTTGAGTTTATTTGTTAAAGGGTTAGCCCACGCTCTATTTGGTTGCCCACATTTTATATCCACAATTTCAACAATGTTAGGTCCTTTCTTGTCAGTCTTCTGTCGGTTGGGAGTTCTATCCAGCACCACATTATCTGAGCCAAGCATTGGAATTCGATGCGTATTTTTATTGTAGCCTTTTGTTTTCAGAGCACTTTCCGGGCTTCTGCAATTAATGTTCTTGCTGCTGCTGCTTGTACTAGCCTCATCTAACGATTTTCTTGGTTGTAATCTTTTAGTACTAGTTACACCACTGGCCACTGAAGTAGGAGGTGTCTCGTGTGTAGATTTAATGGATTCAAGTTCCCTAGTCATCAGGGAACTAATCGTTCCAGTGGTGCCGATTCTGATAGATCCGCCGCCGCCCTTGATAACTTCTAGTGTCTGAACCATGTTTCTATACAGTTTCAATCACAGGTTTGAGAAGATGTCTTCTAATGATAAAGTTCTTAGCCCTCAAAGCTTACATGGAGAAATATTGCAGTCAAAGGAGTTCAAAAGCCTGTTGAGCAATAACACAATCCAATGTATATAGATGTGATTTATATTTTCTGGTTAAATTGTAGCTCATATTCTTGAGACTCAAGTTAATATTTTCCCAACAAATTATATAATCAGACTAGCAAGTACAAAACTACGTATTCAAGGAAGAAGAGACTGATAATTCCTAGTTGATTTTTTCCCCTTTATTCAGATGCTCAAAATAACACAAGTTACATATCTAGTAGGAATGTGCAGGTCCAGTATTAAGACAACAAAAACAAAAGAACAAGCAATAAATAAGAGATTCCAGGAAAAGGAAACCAAACACAATATATATGATGACAAGAAGCAATTCAAGCACGAAATCGAGGAACGAGAATTGATAAATTCACAACAATAAATCTTTCGATACGGAGAAGAAATTTAAAAAAAAAAAGGTTAGAAAATGTGTAAGATCATTTGGAAACAAAAATGTGCACCCTAGCATTAACAACTTATTAATAACACAGCAATTAAATGAATTCCAACAAACACCTGTTTAATTCACAGCAGCTTGACCAGAAAGAGTTACTGGCATTAAGATCATTAGAATATGCAATCGCCAAGTAAAAAATCAATAAACTCAAGGTTGAAAGCTGTTTTGGTAAAAGTTTTTGAAGGTTACTTCCATGAAATCCAAATTGCAAACTGGGAATTTGAGTCAAGAACTTGATCTCAATGAAAACTCCAAAATTTGCATCAAATCTTATTTTCAATTTGTTCTTTAGAATAACCAAAGAAGATAATCAAGTTTCTAACTCTCAAGAACCCAAAAAAAAAGTTGAAGCGAAACTGACTTAGTAGATTAAGGTAAACCAATCATATAAGCAAAAATAAAGTTAGATATAAGCTGAAACAAAATCCTCAAAGCCACCACCAACTATTTATTAAACCTAAAATACTGCATTCTTTTTTTTACAGCTTTAAACAACCCAAATTGCATAAAATACAATAAATCACCAAAACCACAGAATCCAACAACAAAACACGCAACAGATCGGAAATATTACTGTTCAACAGCATACCCACCAAGCAAAGCAAACAAGGCTCATTAACACTTGAGCTGCTCAGCACTCGGTTTGGATGAAGATGACAGAAGAAAACGAACCCACAATCCTGTTTCCTTTTGTCGGAACCGAGATCTCAGACAGTTTTGAGTTTTTGTAGTAAATCAAAGACTACTGATCCTCGTATGTGAGATGATGTCAACTTCAAGAACTTATCTAAATAACTTTCTAAAGAAATCTAACCCAACTTGGGTTTGTGTCATTATATACACGGTGTCAGACCAGTCAATGCACACCAATCAATAATCGTGGTTTATGTTAATGTGAATAAGCTCTGACTCTCCCTTCCTGTTTTTAACGCTGGCCCTTTTCACGTAGCTTTTCATTTACCAACCACCATGGTCGATAACGATGATAATCATACTTTTAATAGATAATGAATAATAAAACCGACTTCAAAAATTTAAATAGCCAACATTGTAGATTGAGAAGATTATTATTATGGTGTGAGTGGCTGGCTGTGAAGCGTTGTTTCCTTGTCTGTTTGGTTTAACCGGTCAGGTAGCTGGGTTGAGATAGGTACTTGACGAATGAGGATGGGCCATGTTTGGTACAAGTACAACCAAGATTTACTTAGTATACAGACCCATTTTCTGAGTCGACCAGTAACTATTCAATAGTAAGTAGACAACTTTGGAAATATGTTGCATATAACTCACTATATTTCTCAGAACATCCTTAAAATCTAGTTATTGTATATATGGTATTCATATAAATCAGAAAAAAAAAGGAAAAAAAGAAAAGAAAGAAGCCCTAATAAAGAACTATCACAAAATGTTGGTTGGTTGCAGTTTACTCGATTATTTTTGACTCGGGACAACTGACCAATTTGACAAATATTTGTAATTATATTCAATTAAGTTTTACCCAATTCTTTAAAAATAATTTTCTCTTCCTTTCAATTTTTTAAAAATAATTTAGAAAAATTCAAATTAAAGAAATATTTATATTGAAAAATGCAGGCTCTTCCAACTTTATTATCATATCTTAAAGGAAATCACAAAATAAATTATGAGGTGGCATCCATTTTCACAAAACCAAATCTACAAGGTATGAAAAGAAATGGGTACTCAACTCAATCATTGAAACGAAGCAAACACACTTACCCTAACCAACCAACCAACCACCTTGTCTCATACACAAATTACAAAAGCATTCGTTTAGTGATTTAATTAATACTAGTACTAGTAATAATTCCCCACCATTGCCAGCACTTAAGGACTTTAATTTTTTAAATTGTACCATTTACCCTATGCGATGAAAGAATCCCATATTTATAATAATTGATGGAATAACATGCAAGATCTTCACCATAAAATCAATGGTCATGATCACATGAGATTTTTAAAATTATACGAAGACGTCAAAATCATTATTAGGATTCGACACATATTGAGAAATAAGTTTACATTTCTGTACATATATTTGACATAATATTAAAAAATCACCCTTAAACATATGAAACGCTCCAAATTCAATTGTCTTATCCAATCCCTAATTGGTTAATTAAAAAATTCACAGGAAAGTAAGTTTGTTATTTTTTTAAAAATAAAAAAAAATTGAAAAATACAGATCTGATTATCTGTTTTTTAAAATGACGAACTTTTTTTTTTGTATCGTTTTCGCTCCCTTGGTAGTATCAACCGAAACAGATCTCCGTTTTCCTTTCGATTTGATTTGCTGCCTTGTATTCCCCACATTCAGCGACGAAGCTTAGTTTTCACTCCTTCTCTTCCTTGAATATCCACATTGTTTTTCTCTTTACATTTCCAGCTCTATGCCACTCTAGTTGTATGGAAAGTTCAAATCTTTGTTTTTGCAAATAAAATTGTTAAATCTCTCTACACTTTCTGTCTATCCAACATTTAAACTCTTGAATTGAGAAAATCCATTTCTGTCTTTCTCGCTGTTTGAGATATATCCACAATGTGTACTACCCTATTTCTGTAAAAACCGATTTTGTTTTGTCTTCTCTTTAAAGTAAGCCAAAATGAGTTCACAAGCAAATAAATTGACCAAACCTACGAAACCAACAAGCCAGAATCAGCAAAATGCATCAGCAAGTGCTTCAAGATCGTCTTCTTTGTCTTCACATCTGGCTATGGTGGAGATGAAGCAAAAAATCCTCACATCACTCTCGAAATTAGCCGATCGCGATACCCACCAAATTGCCATTGAAGATCTTGAGAAGACTATTCAAACACTCTCTCAAGACTCTCTTTCAATGCTCTTGAACTGTCTCTACGAATCCTCTAATGACCCAAAACCGGCAGTGAAGAAAGAATCTGTGAGACTTCTTGGAGTTGTTTGTCAGCTTCACAGGGACTTAACATCCACACACCTTACTAAAATCATTTCGCACATTGTTAAAAGATTGAAAGACAGTGATTCTGGAGTTAAGGAGGCGTGTCGTGATGCGATTGGATCATTATCTAAGCTGTACTTGAACGGAAAGGAAGAAAATAACGGGAGTGTTGTGGGGTTGTTCGTGAAGCCTTTGTTTGAGGCAATGATGGAGCAGAATAAAGGGGTGCAAACAGGTGCATCTATGTGTATGGCTAAAATGGTGGAATGTGCCTCAGACCCACCTGTTGTGGCATTTCAGAAGCTATGTCCCAGGATTTGTAAATTGTTGAACAATCAGAGTTTCATGGCCAAGGCTTCGCTTTTGCCTGTTGTGGGGAGTTTGTCCCAGGTTTGTAGGGAGTTTGGTTGCTACTTTCTGTCATTCTACGTTTTCACTTTGATTGGTTTGCTGTGTGGTAAAAGTGTGTGTTTTGCTTGCTGCAGGCGGGGGCAATTGCACCTCAGAGTTTGGAACCATTGCTACAAAGCATTCATGAGTGTCTTGGGAATTCAGATTGGGCAACACGTAAGGCAGCAGCTGATGCTTTAAGCACCTTAGCATTGCATTCTAGCAACTTGGTTGCTGATGGAGCTGCTTCTACGCTGACACAGCTTGAGGCTTGCAGATTTGACAAGGTAGCTTTCTAGAATAAGTTTTACTCACATGATCATCCTATTTTGGTATTATATTTTTGTTAATCTATCTTTTTAGTCTAGATCTGAAGTTATCAAATTTCAATATACTGTTAAAGTCTGTGCTTCTTAGTTATGATATTTTGGACATTTGCTTGTCACTAGTCAATAGTTGAGGCAATCATAAGTATTGGACAAGATATATGTCTTACAGAATGTGAACTATAATAGGTTTGATCATTTGGCAGGAGTTATATATAGTTCTATTGGTCATGCATAGACCTCTCAAGAAATTGTCCTAGTTAGAATTTGATATAATTCCAAGACCAGAAAATTTAATAAACCATCTTAGTTCTTGTTTGAAATAATATGCCAAATTTGTAGGGGAAAGACAGTTTGACTGGTTTGCTACTCTCAACTGGTGTAGAAGCTGTCGCTGATGCTTTCATGTCATGTTTTTTGTAGCCGTTTTAAAAAGAACTTAGAATATAGGTTTGTGTTAAGTGGGTGATTATCTTGAGGACTATCAATCATGTTCAATTGATTCTATTAATGGTTTTGCAGATAAAACCTGTCAGAGATAGTATGAATGAAGCATTGCAAATATGGAAGAAGATTGCCGGAAAAGGAGATGCAGGATCAGACGACCAGAAAGCTTCTCATGGTAAGATGTTGGTGGTATTTCCTTTCTAAAATGGCTCTTAATAATCTATCTCGCTGAATCTCCTTCAACTGATATTACAGATGGTGACTCTTCTGAACCGGCTGAGGATGTGAAGAACTTAAATCCCAGTGAGAAAAGGCCGGAACCATCAGTCAAGGATCCATCCAATGGCTCTTCAGATTCTCTCTCTAAAGGAAAAGGTGGAAGCATTTCAGATAAGGCGGTAGTGATTTTGAGGAAGAAAGCACCTGCCCTAACTGACAAAGAACTAAACCCAGAATTCTTCCAGAAGCTTGACACAAGGGGTTCAGGTGATTTGCCAGTTGAAGTAGTTGTTCCTCTTAGATGTCTCAACTCTTCAAACTCAAACAATGAGGAAGAATTAGAACCAAATGATTTGAATTCAATAGGAAAGTCAAATCACATGGGCAACAGCCAGACAGATGACTTTTCTAGCTCTCTTAATAATAAACATCGTAGTGTTTACAGAGGAACTGCTAGCATTAATGGAAAAGACCCAAGAATGAGGACATCTGATGTTGAAAGGGAGTTATCTGGCAATCATGCTGGTTTTTCCAAGACTGATAGCCAATCTGAAGGATCCTTTATTAATAATAAAGGCAGTTGGCTGGCTATCCAGAGGCAGTTAATGCAACTTGAGAGACAGCAAGCCCATCTCATGAGTATGCTGGAGGTATTCTTGAATTTCTCACAAAGAAATAGCGCCTTTACATGCTTTTCTAATTGATATGAATCCAAAGATGCTTATCTTATATTGCAGGATTTCATGGGTGGGTCTCATGACAGTATGATAACCTTGGAAAACAGGGTTAGGGGTCTTGAGAGAGTTGTTGAAGACATGGCACGGGATTTGTCAGTATCTTCAGGTAGGAGAGGTAGTAATTTTTCAATGGGGTTTGAGGGATCCAATAATAGATCATTAGGCAAATATAATGGTTTCCCTGACTACTCTGGGGCCAAGTATAATGGGCGGATTCCGTTTGGGGAAAGATTTGTCCAATCTGATGGTGTTACTACTGGTAAAAGGGGCAGGGGCCATTTTTGGAGATCTGACATGTCAGATGCTTGGGATTTTCCTGCATATGGTGCTTCCAGAAATGGACAGGTTAGTTCTAGGAGAGCTCCAGGTGGTGGACCTCTGGATAGTAGATCACCTAAATCAGAACATGAGAGTGATCAGGTTAGTAGCAGGAGGGCATGGGAGAAAGGGACCGGACCTGTTAGATTGGGTGAGGGCCCTTCTGCCAGAAGTGTCTGGCAAGCTTCAAAAGATGAAGCTACCCTAGAAGCCATTCGGGTGGCTGGGGAAGACAGCAGAACATCTCGGTCTGCCAGGGTAGCTGTCCCTGAATTGACTGCAGAAGCCATGGAGGCTGACAATGTTGGGCAAGAGAGGGACCCAATCTGGAATTCTTGGACTAATGCAATGGATGCCCTTCAATTGGGTGATATGGATATGGCTTATGACGAAGTCATGTCTACAGGGGACGATCTCTTACTTGTGAAGCTAATGGACAGATCAGGACCTGTAATTAACCAGCTCTCCAGTGAGGTAGCAAACGAGGTCTTGCATGCTGTTGGACAGTTTCTATTAGAGCAGAGCTTGTTTGACATTTGTCTGTCTTGGGTTCAGCAGGTGAGCTTTCCTTAGTATTCAGTTCCAATTTAAGCTGCTAATTTTGGGTTTCTAAAACTTGTATTCATTTCATGACCAACTAAATCTTAATGCATGGAATTTTTGTAAAAATATTTTAACGAACAGATTAGTTTGATCAATTGATCTTGGGTGTGAATATGTAGTAAAATATCGATGTAAGATTTTGTAGACTAAGACTTTTGTGCTAGTTTTAGATCTTCTTAATGATTCTAGAATCTGATTAGTAATGTTTCAGCAATAGAAGGTAATATTACAGCATTACCACTATTCCTTGCAGGCAATGTTCCTCTAGGCTAGAAACAAAAACGGACTGATTAAAATGGCAAACATTATTGGTCTCTCAACTGAGTTTCACCTAGGTCATGACTAATGCTATCAAGCAATATATGGCAGTCACAAATCTTGGTTATTTCACTTTCGTACATGGTCTGTTATATGCTCTCTGTGGCTTCAATTTCTTATGAAAGGCTACATTTTTTAAAGCATTGGTGGATCTGTGGTGTCTTTTTAACAAAGCTGTAGGTCTTTGTATTTATGCAACCACTGATCAAGGAAAAAAAGGTAAAGACCACTGAAGAGGAAAGGGGCTTTGATTGTTACTCCAGTTGACCTCTTGACTACTTTCTGCGTGCTACTTTCCTTGAGAGTGCATATATGTTATCCGTTGCCTGCATTCTATAATCTGTTCCTCAACCATATGGTATTCAACCCATATTAATTGGGTGGTACTTACCTCTTTTTATTTTTTCTTCCTATTCTTCAGTTGGTAGAAATAGTGCTGGAAAATGGACCCGATGCCGTGGGAATTCCTACGGAATTGAAGAAAGAACTCCTGCTAAATTTACACGAAGCATCATCAGCAATGGACCCACCTGAAGACTGGGAAGGTGCGGCACCTGACCAACTTCTGCTGCAATTAGCCTCAGCCTGGGAAATTGGATTGCAACAGTTTGAGAAGTAGTTATATGATTAAAAAGCCTATTTGGTAACGAGATTCTGTATTGTATGCGAACCTTCAATGACAAATGAACTGTCTCTAAGATTTTATATCAATATGCACTATGAGGATCAATATATCGATAGGTTCTTACTGGATTATGGACGATTTTTGGTGTATTTAAGATATTCATACCACCACCTGTGTTGGATTTTCGGAGAAAATATAAATAGAAAGGAGGATTCATTATTGTGCTATCTACGAATTAGTGGAAATCAGTGTTTATCATCTGTTCATTGTATCATCAGAAACATGTCAATTTTTCAAGCTTAACATTGCAGTTGCCAGTTGGCACTTCTAGCATCCAACCAGAATCCACTTGTCGATGTTTGGTTCCTGTAACTTTGTTAGCAATATGAAAATACTCTAATTTTTGCCCATAATTAAATGGTGAGTTCCCAGGTTGGAGGCATCAGAAATGCTCATATAAAATGAAAAAAAAAAATTGGATGATTGCATTACAAGTGTAAAATTTACAAAATACTATATCACCAGCCTTCTTACGTACTAAACATCTACTATACATTTGGTACAATTTTCTGCTTGCCGTAATCTTGGTCACGATGCATATGAGCATCAAAGAACGCTCCGGCCTATTCCATCCCCACCCATCGCCACACTGACAGCATGCCGTTAGTGGGGCAAAAATTTAACATGAACTCAATATGTCATCACTTACTCCCTACTAAGCAAAATTGAAGAAATTGGATTCAGTTATTACATGAGCGAACAAAAAAATCTACATTTTTCAGCCAAAATCCAAATCCAGTCCTTGAAACAAATCGTCTACTTCG
Organism: Trichilia minutiflora; assembly: GCA_035590515.1. Lineage (NCBI taxonomy): Eukaryota > Viridiplantae > Streptophyta > Magnoliopsida > Sapindales > Meliaceae > Trichilia > Trichilia minutiflora. The sequence goes on along the minus strand of JAVXUL010000008.1, from coordinate 13,274,575 downwards.
CAGAATACCAATTTTGAGCGCACTTGGCATCAACAGATAGATCAACTCTAAGAATATTCTCCCCATTGAAGGGTTTGGACATGCACTCGACAACAATGGCCCTGGCAACTTCAGCTGACTCGCTCGGACCTTCTAAGATCACTTCATCATGAATCTGTTTTCCACAAGAGTAATCAATTTTTTCCAGTAAATTCAAAATGGAGATCATTTGAAAAAGAGTCGAGGGAGGTAAAACATATAAAATTATAAAGGTAAAATTCCAGCAACGTGTCAGACAAAGATGACAAGAAATTCAAGAAATTCGTAGGATATAATGCAAGCAGTGAAATGCATAGGCAAGTCCTGACTGAAATGGGCGCATAATGAGGCTGGATGAGATTTTTCTTTGGTTCTTTGCTTCTGCACTGTTATGTAGACAGCATTAGCTAAAAAGGAAAAGTAATAGATACATTTGCTTTACAATTTTTTAGAAGTAGACAACTGAAAAGACAATGAAAAACAATTTTCTATACATATGCATTGGCGATTACAGAGATAGAATTGATATTAACTTGGATTTTGGCCAAGAATTCTAGACAGCAACTGCAAGAAGTTCCAGACAGTCATAAAGAATTGGATAAAATTCAAAATTGTAATACCTAAAGGGGGCAAAAGGCAACAGTAATTGCAATGAATGAAATCTAAAGAAGAGCAAGAACAAAACCTGTAAAAGCAACCTCCATCCAAGCTCTTTCAAACGGTCATTCTTTGATATTTCTAACATGGCACACATGGCAACATCAGCAGCACTACCCTATAACAGTCACCCAAATGTATGTGTGAGAGAGGAGAGAGAAGATAAAACTTTTAAGTGCATGGTAGAAACAAACAACCTGTACTGGTGTATTAATAGCAGCACGTTCAATATGATTTTTTTGAGAACGGGAAGCAGCATTTAGGTTTGGGAAACGGCGAGCCCTTCCAAGGAATGTATGAACACAATTATATTCACGGGCCTCTCTTTTACGAGCTTCTTGCCAAGTAAGCACTTCTTGTCTTTCTTTATACCAGAGATCAACTGTTTTCTTCGCTTCCTCCACAGAAACCTGAGAATAGAAGTGTCAGCCACCACTATTTTCATGGATCAAATTTATTAATTAAAATAAAAGAGAGCTACTTTAGGCCCACAGCAGCTGACGAGCATACCTTCCAATCCCGTGCAAGGCCCACAGGAGTTTTTCCATATGCAATGGAAAAGTTCAGCATCTTAGCTTTTCTTCTTTCAGAGGCAAAGGCATCCTGAAACAAAGTTTTCAATGCAGTATAAACAAGCAACTGGAATCAATTATTTCTCATTACTATCTTCTAGGGAAGATGGTACTTAACATTAGATGGTTCATATATATTAGTAAAAATATTATGATATATATTTTATACTTATTTTTTTGTGGGACACATTTTACTAACAAGCTTTACTTTGGGCTTGCCTCTCTAAAGCTTTTCATGATACTTTTTCTTTCTTTGTTCACTTGAATTGGAGAAGTATTTTGGTTAATGTGGTATTTTTCCAATGGTTTCTTCAATCGTTCATAGTTTTTCTGAGAGTTGTTTCAGGTCATACTCATAGATCATTTCATTGGGTCATTCCTAATTTTTGAGGACGGTTTGTTCACTCATTTGTGTTTCTTCTAACATAAAACATGTTTTTTCTTCCTATAGTAAAAGATACTGCAACTTTCATGTTCTGTACCAAGACATATCGATTCATCTCTGTCTCTCACTAAATCTAAACTACCAAGCCAATAATAAAAATTTAAAAGAACCAGATAAAATATTATGTGTTATACTTTTTATGGTATGTCCTTGCTCCTTGGCAAAATAAGGTGCCTTTTCCATTGCAGTTGAAAATCATTGTACCCCAAAATATTCCAGATTTTTGAAAACTACCCAGCACATTCTATTGCCAAGATTCTATTTCTATCTTTCTCCCAAAACAAAGGTAATAAAGCGTGGCAAAAACAGGCCAAAAGCCAAACAGCTGATACCAAACAGTAATCACAAACCGATTACTTGTTCTAACATTTGGAGTATACATTCTGTTGAAAATATCAACGGAAATTAACTTTCAAATTCTTAGGATTTATTTCCTAATTTGCCCTTATTATATTCTAACAATAATTTTTGTAATTAATTGAGAATAGTTGACTAGGAGGATTTGTAGGATTCTTTGCTGTAATTAGTTTCCTTTTTTGTAGATTCTTTCAGGTTATAAGAAGAGGCTTGTACTATGCGTATTATATACCAAGAAATAAGAAAGAAAGCCTATTCTTCTACATCTCTCTTGGCTTATATGGTATCAGAGCAGAATTTTTAATTTTTTGTTCCTGATTAAACCTGAAGTAGCCTTTTGCTATGTTAGAAAGTTCATCTTATTCGGATTGTGCTCCCATATTGCAGTCATCTACTGTTATCGAAACTCATAACCCTCTTGTCTCCTCTAACTCCGAATCTCACCTGGTCCAAATTATCACCATACGTCTCAATGGTGATAATTTTTTACGCTGGTCATAGTCAGTTTGAATGTACATCAGAGGGAGAGGAAAAATTGGTTACCTGACCGGTGCTACTTGAGAGCCAGCCAATACGGATTCATCACACGCCACCTGAGATCCTGAGAATTCCATGGTTATGACATGGCTTGTGAATTCCATGGAGGAGGATATTAGTTGTAACTACATGTGCTATGCTACTGCCAAGGAACTTTGGGATAATGTTATCCAAATGTATTCGGATTTAGGTAATCAATCCCAAGTATATGAACTCACCTTGAAGCTTGGTGATATTCGACAAGGTAATGATTCTATCACAAAATATTTCAATTCTTTGAAACATGTATGGCAAGATTTGGATCTTTTTAATGATCACGAGTGGAAATGCCTTGATGATGCTACTCTGTACTGGAAAATTATTGATGCAAATCGAGTCTTTAAATTCCTTGAGGGTCTCAATGTGGAATACGAAGAAGTCAGAGGACGAATCATAGGAAGGAACCCACTACCCTCCATTAATGAACGCTTCTCCGAAGTGCGTCGAGAGGAGAGCCGAAGGAGTGTCATGCTTGGGAAAAAGAATGCATCAAACAGCCCAATAGAAGGTTCCGCTTTTGTTACTGCAGAGGCACATGCTAGTAGGGGATGTGGTCCAAACTTAAAAAAGAGTGAAGAGAAGTCTCGGGTGTTGTGTGACCATTGCAATAGACCATGGCACACAAGAGATACCTGTTGGCTGATTCATGGAAAACCTATTGCTGGAAGCCAAAAAACAAGAAGCAGCAACACCCTGCCAATACAGTTGCTGAACAGCCCAACCCATTTAGCAAGGAGCAGATCGATAACTCCTGAAGCTTCTAAATTCCAATCCGGATATTGGTACTCCTAATTGTTCTATGGCTCATTCGGGTAGAAATTCCTCTCCTTGGATCATTGATTCGGGAGCTTCTGATCATATGACATGTCTCTCTCATTTATTTCATTCATATACTCCTTGTTTTGGTCATGAAAAAGTTAGAATTGCTGATGAAAGTTTCTCTTCTATTACTGGTAAAGGCAATGTTAAAATATCTAAGGGTATAGATCTTAAAAGTGTACTCCATATCCCAAAACCTACTTGTAACCTCTTGTCTGTCAACAAACTTTCTAAAGATTCTAACTGTCGTGTAATTTTTTGTGATTCTCACTGTTTTTTTCAGGACCAAAACTTGGGGACGACGATTGAGAGAGCTATAGAGATAGAAGGACTATATTATTTTGATGACGCTTTCTTCAGTAATAAAAAATCTAAGGCTTTTAACAGTATGAGTTCGAACTCTACTTTCGATTTAATAATGCAATGGCATTTTAGACTAGGACATCCTAGTTTCTCTTATTTGAAACATTTATTTCCTTCTATGTTTAAAGGTTTAGATTATTGATTATTTCAATGTGAAATTTGCCATTTATCAAAAAGTCATCGTGTCCAATTTGTTCCAAAGCCATATTCTCCTTCAAAACCGTTTTACATGATTCATAGTGATGTTTGGAGACCTTTAAAAACTACAACTTTATATGGAAAAAAAGGGTTTGTGACTTTTATTGATGATCACACCAGACTATGTTGGGTTTATCTTATAAGCAAGAAATCGGAAGTTGAAAAACTTTTTAAGGATTTTTACGATATGATCGAAACCCAATTTAAAACAAATATTTGCATTCTTAGATCAAACAATGGAACTGTGTATTTTAATGAATGTTTAAGGGATTTTTTAAATACTAAAGATATTGTTCACCAATCTACTTGCCGTGACACTCCTCAACAAAATGGGATAACTGAAAGAAAAAGTAGATATCTTCTCGAAGTAACCAGGGCTATTTTCATTTCAATGAATGTTCCCACATATTTGTGGGGAGATACAATTTTAATAGCATTTTATTTGACAAATCGAATGCCTACTCGAGTTTTGAACTTTACAACTCCTATAAACAAGTTAAAAGAAAACTTTCCAATTTTTCGAATAGATTCAAACATTCCTCTAAAGGTTTTTGGATGCACTTGTTTTGTTCATATTCCACAAATGTTTCGATCAAAGCTCAATCCTAAATCTGAAAAATGTGTTTTTGTTGGGTATGCTTCAAATAAAAAGGGGTATAAATGCTTTAATCCTGTTACGAAGAAAACTTATATTAGTATGGATGCAATCTTTATGGAAAAAAACACCTAATTTTAGCACAAATCACCTTCATAGGGAGAATGATAGAAGTGAAGATGATTCTTGGAAAAATTCTAAATCATTACCTAAGGTAATTTTGTCTTTTGACGAAAAAAGTTACTGTTCAAAATAATGGAAATGAAGATAATCTTAGTCAAATGCCAAACATTGTAGTATCTAATCCAAGGGAAGAAATACTGCAAAGAAATATTGAAATTCGAGTTTATACTAGGAGGAAACTTCATAAAAAATACTAATGTTCTACCTATTTCTCCTGCTCCTCAAAACCTTAGTGATGGTTTCCAATAAACACAGGTAAATCCCGAACTTGACTCTATTCTTTCATCTGTTGACACACAAAATTTAAACTTTACTGATTTAAATCTTCCTATAGCCACCAGAAAGGGAATTCGTTCTTGCACAAAACATTCAATTGCAAAATATTTGTCTTACGAAAAAATTTCTGAAAATCATAAAGCATTTCTGTTAAATATTTCCAATGTCTCTATGCCTAGAACAATTCAGGAGCTCTAAGTAGTCCGAATTGGAGGTTAGCAGTCAAGGAGGAAATGGATGCTCTAAAAAAAGAAACGGAACCTGGTAGATGGTTGATATACCAAGAGACATGACTACTGTTGGGTGCAAGTGGGTCTTCACCATAAAATGCAAAGCTAATGGGAGTATCGAAAGATACAAAGCACGACTTGTAACAAAGGAGTTCACTCAAATTTACCGGATAAACTATCAGGAAACGTTTGCTCTTGTGGCCAAAATCAATTCCATTCGTGTTCTCCTATTCGTAGTCGCAAGAGGCAACTAGCCTTTACATCAGTTTGATGTAAAAAATGCTTTCTTAAATGGTGACCTAGAGGAAGAGGTGTTTATGGATCTTCCACCTAGATTCGAGAAAAACTTGGTAGTAAACAAGGTTTGTAGATTGAAAAAGTCCTTGTATGGACTTAAACAATCCCTAAAGGCCTGGTTTGAAAGATTTGGTAGAGCAGTAAAAGGAAATGGATATTTTCAGAGTTAAGCTGATCATACCATGTTCTATAAACACTCAAGATCAGGTAATATAACTGTGCTGATTGTGTATGTAAATGATATAATCCTCGTAGGAGATGACCTTGAAGAAATTAAGGCTCTAAAGAAGAAGCCAGCTGGAGATTTTGAAATTAAAGATTTGGGAACTTTGAAGTACTTCCTTGGTATGGAGTTTGCAAGATCCAAGGAGGGAATATTTGTAAACCAACGAAAATATGTACTTAACTTGTTCAATGAAACTGGAATGCTCGGATGCAAGGCAGCTGAAACTCCAATTGAACCGAATTTGAAGCACAAGTAGCTGAAACAAAGGATGTGGTGAATAAAGAACAATATCAGAGACTTGTAGGTAGATTAATCTACCTGTCACATACTAGGCTTGACATTACCTTTGCAGTAAGTGTGATAAGTCAATTTATGCACTCTCCAGGAAAAAAGCATTTTGAAGCTGTCTATCAGATTCTTAGGTATCTAAAGGGAACTCCCGGTAAAGGATTACTCTTTAAGAACTATGGCCACTTACAGATAGAGGCTTATACAGATGCAGATTGGACAGGAAGTGTCGTAAATAGAAAATCAATACTAGGATATTGCACCTTTGTGGGAGAAAATTTGATGACATGGAAGAGTAAAAACAGAACGTAGTGGCCAGAAGTAGTGCAAAGGATGAGTTTAGATCAGTTGCTCATTGAATTTGCGAAGTTCTATGGTTAAAGAGACTTCTTGAAGAATTAAAAATTTCCACTCCACTGCTGATTAATGTTTACTACGACAACAAATCAGCAATTGCCATTGCTCACAATCCGGTTCTTCATGATAGAACAAAACATGTGGAAGTTGACAAGCACTATATCAAAGAGAAGATTGACAGTGGAATCATTTGTATGCCTTATGTTCCTTCTATAAATCAAGTAGCAGACGTTTTAACCAAAGGACTTTACAAGAAACAGTTTGATAGTTTAATTTCCAAACTGGAAATGGAAGACATCTTTATGTCAACTTGAGGGGAAGTGTTGAAAATATCAAAGGAAATTGACTTTCAGATTCTTAGGATTTATTTCCTAATTTGCTCTTATTATATTCTAACAATATTTTTTGTAATTAATTGAGAATAGTTGACTAGGAGGATTTGTAGGATTCTTTGCTGTAATTAGTTTCCTTTTTCGTAGATTCTTTTATGCTATAAGAAGAGGCCTGTACTATGTGTATTATATACCAAGAAATAAGAAAGAAAGCCTATTCTTCTACATCTCTCTCGGCTTATACATTCATTACCACATTATCAGGAGATTTTTGAAGTTTACCTTTAATAATGGAACAGGAGGTTTATCTTCACCAGGTTGAGGATGCCATTCGAGAAGCACTTGCCTAGTTTCAACAGCATCACGTATATGTGAATACATATTCATTGCAGTTCTTGAATGAAAATCTCCACCAGCTTTGAAGGCATCCAACATGCTCTTACAATTAGCAAGATGTGCAAGAATTCTAAGCTCCAGCTGTAACATGAATAAACATTTCAGACAACACATTAAATTCTATAAAAACAAGCATATAATTCAATCAACTTACCTGCCCATAATCAGCAACGATAAGAGAATTTCCAGGGCCGGCTATGAATGCCTGACGGATTTTATACCGATCCTTCTCTAGAGCAGGCTGATTCTGTTTTGTGTGTAAAATATATTAATAAGAAATAGTCATGTTTAGAAAAATATAATGACAAATAAAAATATTTTTATTGTTATTATTGTTTAAATGTCATGGAATATGCAACTAAAGAACTCAGTCCAGACCACAGCCTGACCCCCTCATACATTGGAAACTGTCGAATAATATGAGATAATTGACAGATTTTGTGCAGATTTTGTGTAATCCCTGATTTTCA
>JAVXUL010000008.1:13253181-13266820 GCA_035590515.1 Trichilia minutiflora | reverse complement strand
TAATTAGGAGTTATATAGTTTCCTATTATAGGTCTAACTTTTGTATATAAATATAGACCTCTATTATATGAAATAAGAATTCGTCTTCTTCACCAAAATATCCTATTGTGTATGTTTGATTACAATTATAATTTGTCTTTCTTGATTCACTTGAATTGAAAAAGTATTTTGCATTAATGTGGTGTTTTTCCACTAGTTTCTTTATTTGCTCATAGTTTTTTTCGAGAGCAGTTTCAGGTTATACCGATAGATCATTTGACTAGGCCTTGCCTAATTTTTGAGGACAGTTTATTCACTCGTTGTGTTTCTTGTAACAGAATATATGTTTTTTTCCCTAAAATAGTACAAGTTACTGCAACTTTCATGTTCTGTAACAAGACAAATCGATTCATCTCTCACTAAATCTAAACTACCAAGCCAATAATAAAAATTAAAAAAAAAACAGAGAAAATATTACATGTTAATACTTTTTACAATATGTCCTTGCTCATTGGCAAAGTATAGGTGCCTATTCTGCCTATTCTGTTGCAGTTCAAAATCAATGCACCCTCAACATACTCCAGATTTTTTAAAACTAACCAGCAGATTCAACTGACAAGATTCTATTTCTTATGCTTCTCCCAAAACAAAGGGAATAAATAAAGTGTGGCATGCCATTTAAAGCCAAACAGCTAAAACCAAACAGCAACATAAAACTGATTACTTGTTTTACCATTTGGAACATATGTTCATTACCACATTATCAGGAGATTTTTGAAGTTTACCTTTAATAAAGGAACAGGAGCTTTATCTTCACCAGGTTGAGGATGCCACTCAAGAAGCACTTGCCTTTTTTCAACAGCATCACGTATATGTGAATACATATTCATTGCAGTCCTTGAATGGAAATCTCCACCAGCTTTGAAGGCATCCAACATGCTCTTACAATTAGCAAGATGTGCAAGAATTCTAAGTTCCAGCTGTAACATAAATAAACGTTTCAGACCACGCATTAAATTCTATATAAAAGCATGTAACTCAATCAACTTACCTGCCCATAATCAGCAACGATAAGAGAATTTCCAGGGGCAGCTATAAATGCCTGGCGGATTTTATATCGGTCCTTCTCCAAAGCAGGTTGATTCTGTTTTGTGTGTAAAAACCATTAATAATCAATAGTTTCTGTCATGTCTGGGAAAATATAATGACAAATAAACATAATTTTATTGTTATTACTACTTAAAATGTCATGGAATATGCAACTAAAGAACTCAATCCAGACCACAGCCTGACCACTCATACTGTAGATACAAGTAGATAACTTTACAAAGAAAACATGGATGCTTTTGTAGTTGAAAAATCAGAATTACTCGATTCCATAGGATTCCAACATCAGAGTATGCACTTAGATTGGCAGAGAATGTTTAACAATCATGGGTTTTAAACAAGTATGCTTGCATGATCACTGAGGTCATGTTTTTATTCAATGGCAAGCATGAAAAATGATGTTATCATGCAAGAAATTTATGCTGCTTGATATCTTCTGTACAAAAGCTCTTACCATAAAAACAACTAGGAAGGATATTCGGCAAATAAAATAATTTGAGGTAAATTATTCAGATCTATGAATGATCAAGAAAAACTAACCTGCAAGTTTGGCCTCCTTGCTGACAAACGTCCAGTTTCTGTGTTGATATTTAGTGAACAATGAACACGCCCATTCTTGCCTGATACATTCCTACCCTGTGTTAGATAGAAACAATATTATCTTCATAAATTTGATGGAACAAAACTAAACAAATAACCAATGAAAAAAATAAATTTTAAATCAGTTAAAAGAACATAATATATTGACGTTTATGCAGAGTCAATCTTACAAAAAAGAAAAAGACGAGAATGCATCTCAAGAAAGAAAGTTCTTCTCCTAATCCAGATCTGTTGGTTAAATGCTTCAGTCAAAATGTTTTGATTGATGTAGACTAACAGATATCATATATCAGATCTGTTGAAATATTGTTGAATCACTGCCAATAGCATAACACAAAATAATAGAAGAATGCTGCAAGGTAAATAAGCATCATGAGAAAGACAGTTTCTAGTGACGATTTCAAAGATTGCATGTTTTTTTCCTAATTTATTTTTAGATTAGCACATAGCAGACAAAATATTGAAGCATAGAGGTAGACATAAAACTAGTACAGGTCCCTCCACACAAAATCTGCATACAGATTGAATTTTCCTCTAACTGAAATATCTATATGCATATACAGTGAATGAAGGCAATAGAAATCACCTGCAAGGGAAGGATGAAGTTGGATATCAAGGAGTCAATGGAGCAAATTTCACATAAAGCAGCAATGGCACGACAAGCTTCCCCTGCCTCCTCATCTGATTGAAATATTTTAATATTTGCTCCAGATAGAAATCTTTCTGCATCATTGGACACTGTTGAGTTGACTGTATCTGAAAGTTCCAGCCCATCTACAGAATTATACTGAGCAGAAATGTTTTCTGCCAAATTCTTTAAAGCATCTCCACTAACTGAGGGCAAACCAGTGGCTGTGTACTTCTCAATAGGAAGATCAACACCAATGCTGCACAGTCTAATATTGCGATATTTTAAGGGATTCTTCTTGCCTTTTTCAATCACTCCTTCAGTGTTGGGAACTTTAAAAATTCTCTCATCTGGAAGACTCTCAGTGTAATCCTCGCTAAAATATGATATAAACAAGTTAGGCCACCAATTGCTTAGCCCTGTTAGCCTAGGGTGACTACATAAGCCAGCGCAAATCTTGCTTCACGTTGTTCTCAAGTTTAAGTCATATAAGATTGACTATTTAAAAGAGAAAAGAAAAATTCAAACTCCCTACATTGTGTCACGCAAACACTATATTTTCACATCTCTGTTGGCAAAATAGCACTAAAATACATTTCAGATTGCAACTGAAAAACCAAAATCCATTATTTTCTTCAATTTATTCAGTTTCACAGAACAAAGCAACAAAAAAAAATCATCATTTACGACATTTGAACCTTTAACTGACTACTGAAAAATAAATGTATTCATGCACCCATACAAGAACTATTAGTCTTGTACCTGTTTTGAGTGCCACCAAATAAGAGCTGGCGAAGTTGTGTGTCACTTCCCACGTTCATATGCCTGGCATCACGACAATACTTGCATGCCCATTTTCTAAACCTTTTAATAGCAGCTGTTTGCTCAGCTTTGGCCACCTTCTCAATCTCCGCAAGATAAGCCCGATCAACCAACATCCCCACAGTTTCCATTTTAGTTAGAATCTCAGCAAATGGTAGCCAATATTCTTGATAGAAGTCAAACATGTGTTTTCCTGGAACTGGTCTCCCATCAAGCTTCCATGGCCTATCTGACAGTTTTTCTTTCAAGCTCTCAAAAAGCTTTAGCGTGCTTATTGCATCTAAGGCAGAATAACAAATCCATAATTTTCGCTCCTCTCTTTGAAGCTCTTCAATAGCAGGAATGATGATTGTTTTGCCTTGAGATCCATCTTTTTTCCTCTTTTTCTTGCCAAAAATTGTTTTCATTGATAGTTTCCCCATCAAATCCTTTTCCTGATCACCTATATTATCCTTAGACTCATTTCTCTGATTACCTGTCTTCGCCTTCTCTGACATGACTCCCTCATCACCTGTAAGTGCTTCAAGACTGTAACCACCATCTGTTCGTCTTGATGAATCCCAAAGTCGTGCCATGTGCATTGTGTCAGCATGAAAACCAGAAACCTTAAGTCCATAGTTCTCCATAACATGTTTATCAAAGCTGTAGTTATGCCACACCTATAAGAATAGTAGCAGACTTTGTTAATTTAAGATCATGAGAAAGAAGCAGACAACATAATTTTTATGATCTAAGTAAACTTTATATGAAGCGAAGCAGTCAGATCCGAACAATCCAATAAAGGAATTGGATCAGTTAAAATAATAAAAGGTGAAAATTGCTCCAATAATCACAACTCCATGCATGCACACACACAACAGAAGAGAGAGAGAGAGAAGAAAGGGACTGTATGGATTTTACTATCTTTGATGGCTTATGATACTTTGCCCTTGGCTAATATTAAAAGCTATCTTCGACAGAAAATTAGAATTTTAAATTTCCATCAAGTCTGTGGAAAGTTGACGTCTCTAGCATATGGGTCAGAGAACATAGAGTGAGCTTCGATGTAGAGAGCCCTGGTAGACTAAAATGGGTAAATTTCGTTTATTGATATCGCGTTTGATAAATATCAACAAAATGAATTGATTCAAGCCCACAATAAATGCTAGCTTAGACAGGTCAAGAACAACAGACTTGAAGAGCAAATGAAGAGTGAAAAGAATTACCCTAAATCTATCACTGCATAACAATGGTACTAAAACTCCATCAGATTTATTATAACTTTTGCAATAAATATAAATCATAATAAGTGAAAAATAAATTTTTAAAAAATTTTCCAAACAGAGTCACCAGTTGCAAGTCCAATGCTTAAACCATTGAGCAACCACATAATGACTAGTGAAGATAACCAAATACATTTCCAGTAGTCATTTCTTGATACTGCTAACCAGATCATAATTATGCCAACCAAAAGGTGCTGCATAAAGAGAGGAACACAAACAGGAGAGAAATACAGTGGAGGTGGAGGGTGAGTTCACCTTTTTGATCGATGGATCCTCAAAAAATGGAACAAATTCATTTAAAAGTTCCCTTCCACCGCCATCAAGAAGATCAACCCAGATACAGGACTTCCCAGTTCCAAAATCTGCTGTTGGCCCACTATAAATACTGAAGCATATCACCTCTCCATGATCAACAGGTGTCTCTTTCTTCACATCAATCTTGGCTACCTGTAAATATGCTATCATTAGATTCATACCTGCCCAAATCTAGAGTGTGCATTTTCAGTAAAATGTTAAGTTCTCTAGGGCAACACAAAACTATATAATAAAGCAATAAAAGAGAAAAGCAACCAAGTACCTCAGTATCACATGCATGAACATGATGCTTATAATCTTGTGTAAGCTTCCTAACAATTTTCTTTGCAGCAGAAACATTATCAACAACCATAACATTACTGTAGATGCTAGCAAGTTTCTTACGAAGATTGGGCTGTGATATAGTCTTCTTCTTCTGAAATAGCGTTCGACCATTCACACAGACCGCAGCTTTTGATTTGTTGCCATTAACATGTGGTTCAGTACCAGCTAACATATATGCAGAATGATTAGGATTAGAACCATACTCTGCACCACTTTTGGTGTACACTTGCTCCTGAATATTGGTCTTATCCAGCTCCACAACTTTCAGTACATGATTTTGCTTAGAATTCATGTTTCCAGGATTCAACGAATGGGAACTAAAATGTTGCAAGCACTCAGCCTCTGATGAAGTAACTAGTCCATCATGCACAGGCCGCATGTTGGTAATGGTTGAAAAAGCAGATTGTTTGCTCTCTTGAGCTTCAGCAATTCCCATTTCATCTTGCAAGCGCTCAGATTTATAATGTGGAACTTTTCTTTTATGCTGTTTCTCCGCTTCTACTTTACTTTTACACAGTTTTCTCGCTTCCTTCCACTCTCCAGGAATGTGGAAAGTATTTGCTGCAGGCCATGGTGCATTGTTTAAGGCATTACAGCTGTGAGGATTGTTCAGAAGTTGTTCACCATTATAATTTCTTGAACGTTTATCTCTTTTGTCCTCTTTAAAACTATCTTCAATTCGGTAGCAGGGGATCATCTTTGCTTGCGATGCATCCACTGTAAGTTTATAACAAGAAACAGGAGATTTCCAAGGGATCATCTTTGCTTGCGATGCATCCACTGTAAGTTTATAACAAGAAACAGGAGATTTCCAAACGAAGTTATATGAAGCATAAAACTGAGGGAAAGTACCCAACACGGGAGTGTTGGGAAAGGTATTGGCGATTACGCAAACTTCTCTCCTGCATTTTATACCAGTACAAAGGTCAGCCAACCATGAAGATATGTTTCTTGTTGCTTACTCAGTAAGACACAGAGAGCACCTCAAGCATCGCTAGCAGTAACAGAATTTCACATGGCATGCATGGCTCAAATAACACATGACTATCAGTATAAAACACTGAATGAAAACACTATAATGCCACGATTTCAATTCAATTCTCAATTCTTCTTTCTTTGAACATCATCTTCCACAAGACCCAATCGCCCCATGCTTAAATAAACCTTTGATTTTATATTCTCTGATTATGTAAAATATATCCAATGCACAGCTAAAAAGGCTATAAGAGGGAACTCTCTAAAGGATCTATACTCACGAAATGTTAGTTAACCCTGAAATGAAGCCTATCTTACAGTACCTACATATGTCAAATGAGTATATTCTTTGAACAGATAAATCAAACTACTAAAACATTGTGCACACTGCTAGTATTCAAAATTTAATTGACTATTAAATGCCTCCAAGGGGGCAGCTATCAATTTACACATCTGAGCCTCTACTCAGCAAAGCCTTTCATAATCTGGATGCAGTTTTGCTCTAACAGAAACCTGATGAGTTAGCTTGTTTTATTTACTTCTGTCAATGGTTTTTGATCTTCCTCACAACTTATTTTCTTTCCCTTCTTGTTCTATCCGTGGTTCAGCGACCATATAAGAGCACACCAGTGTAACTTAGTATAGATTCCAATGGAAACCAACTGGTAATTTTTTAACAGTCTAAATTTCTAAAAAATATGAATTTCATATACTAAAGAGAACGAACACGCAAAATATAACAATAATACACAAACACCAAGAACTTTATATCATGGAAAGAGTAATTATATTGCATTACAGAAACCATTCATTGAGATAATAGCAACAGTAAGTATTGAATAATTACTATTGTCCAAATGCTAAACAATAAATGAGCCAAAATACCATAAGCGAACAGCGTGTCATTAGCAGTAACTCTCCTTTAAACAAAAACACAAGGTATCCAAGTATCATAATCTAAAATTCTAAGATACCAAACGCCCCCCCATGAATGAGAAAACACATGTTTTTGAGTAGAAGTTAAAGCTAAAAAAGCGTTTAAACAAGAGAGAGAACAATAGCAAAATAAACCCCAGAAAAAATGAGGGAACAAGTGACGTTTAAAACCCAGACTGCAAAAGTTATAAAAGAAAGTAATTTTTAAATGCTTCAATGATACAAATAAAATGTTGGTGTCACGTAATCTTTAAAATCCAGACAGAAAAAGCTAAGCACAGCAACAAATACAACCTTTAATTTTTACGGTGAAACAAAATAAAAAAGTGGGCATTCCATAACCCTCAAAGCCCGGAAAGCAAAAGCTATAAACGATACAGAAATACAACAGAAAACGTCATTTTGCTACAAATTATACAGAAGCACTAAACCTTTTCATAGGTTTATAAGTATTAAGAGCTACGAGGCGAGCATAAGAGGCAATAGGGGTAAAAGGCCACCTTTGCATGGTTGGAGTAGAGGAGACTCCCAATACCATTATCAAGTTTGCAACTGTCCTGCTATGCAGCAGTTTGTTGCTAGTGTGAGTGCTTGCAAGAGCCGTTTTGAAGGGTTCAAAGTGGGTAGACCTGAAAAAAAGGTGAGAAATTGAGGGTGGGGTTTAAGGAAGTGGTGTGTCTTTGTCCGCCTCTGAAGCTGAAATGCATAAGGAACAGAGTGCGGCCATCAAGGGTCAGAGGGACTTGAGGCGAAGCAAGAAAGGCTGCCTTGTGCGTTTTCCTTTTTCGCTTTGATATGAGAAGAAGAAATAAATAATTAAATAATCGCTGGCAATTGGCAAATATTTGTCTGCATTGACTACAGTGGTCTTTCCACGTGGCGACATCTCTCTTGTATTTTCTTTAAATTTTCTCTCTCTCCTTTTTTTTAAATAATTTTTTTATTTTTAAAAAAAATAATTTTATGTACATTAAATTTTATATTATATTATATAAATATAAACAAAAACAAAATTCTTTCTGAAAAAAAAATAAATCAAAGCTTCTTTCTTTGATTTATTTTCCTTGCTATACCCTTGATTATACTTTTTTTTTTTCTCTTTGATCCAAAGTAAGTTAAATATACAAAATTAACCATAATAATAATTAAAAAAAAAACTAAGTTATTGTTCCACAATTTATTTTACATATAAATTATTTTACCCAAATTTATGTGCAAGTCATTATTTTTTGGTAAGTAGCTGTGCATGTAAAATATTTTCTTGCAGTATATCTTACATATAACATATTATCTTGCAAAATTATAGATAAAAATTTTAAAGTTTATCAATTTAATAAAATTTTAATTAAAGTATAAAATAATTTTTAAAATTATAAAATTTGATTTAAGTTATTAAGTGAAGGTTATAAAAAGTATTATTGAATGAGAGAAATAATATTAAAAAGTGACAGAGTTAAGAAATTATTTATAATTGCTCAAATAAAGATTTCAAAAATTTAGAAATCCAAGAACATTTAAAAAAAATGGCCTTCTTTAAATTTAGAGAAAGAATCATAAATATCTCTTAGGCTATTTGTTGATTAATATTAAACTTTTAAAAAATAGAAATACCCTTAAATTTTAACAAGAAAAAAGAGAGATTTAAGACAAATTATTATTAAATTCTTAAAATTATATTTATTTATATCATTTTTAAATATTTTAAAATTTTTAGTCAATTTAAACAAACTCTTACAATTATACTTATTTTTTATATACTATCATTAATATTTTATTGCATATTTAATAATATTTAAATTAAAATTTTTATTTATTTCATTTTAAACTAAATTTCTTTTATTTTAACCCATATTTTGTTATTATATTAAAATTATAGTGACAAATTTTTTATTCATGTTTTATTCCTTAATTTTATATTAAAATTAAGATGATAAAATAGCACATTTTAAGGTTTATTTTATTATTTTATTAAAAATTAATTCATTATATATTATCTATATTTTTAATTTCATCAATTAAATTTTATTTTTTAAAAGTATTTTTGATACCCTCTCTCTTTATCCTTCTCAATATATAAATCGTTTAATAAAATGCGTGTTGTTATTTTTTTACTTTTATTTCTTAATTTTTTAAAAATACATCTAAATAATTTGAATATATTATTTGGATGCTAATTTATCAATATTCTAATTATTTTTTATTTTAATATTTTTTAGAATATAAATTTTAATGGGTATGTCTCATATATCTTTTTTTAATGGTGATTTTATTTTATTTTTGTATATTAGAAGTACAAATAAAAAATCTTCTAAATTATATTTCGTTAAAAAATATTTTACCCAAAAAATATTTTTTTTTATTTTAATATTATTATTATAATAATTAAATTGAAGTAAAAGGATATTTAAGTAATTACAATAACTGGAATTAGGATTTAGGAAATCGACATTTATAGGAGATTTTGAAGTTTTTTATGCAATTTTTTTAAAATTAATAATTTATAAATCTCAAAGGAAATATATGAAATATTCCAGAACTCAAAAAGCATTTAAAAGAAAAAAATATTATTAATTTATGCGAAAACTCTCGAAGAAAATAACAATCAGCTAACGATTTTCATTTTCCCAAATTTTTTCTCCAATTAATTTATTTCTTAATCTCAAGAGAGGTTTTTGAAAATATCCTGTTTATAATTTTTCCTTTATAGGCTAATTCCTGAGGAATAATATACCATTAATTTGATATTGTATATACTGATTTAATGTTTAATTTCATGCTTTCATTTTTTTTAATGTTGTTGTTGGTTCTTATATTATACATCTATCTTAGTCTTTAGATTTTGATGATTCCATTGTTGGCATTGTACCATTGCAATTAGCTTGCCTCAGTTGTTTTGCTTATCGTCAATTTTTCTCTCTTTTAATCAATTCATTCTTTTGTTTTTTTCCTTTTGAATTCTCTCTTGAGTTTCCTTATAACTTTTAATTTTCAGTATACAGGTCACTCTTCTGTATTATAAATTTATAACCATACGGAATTCCCACCAAAATGAAACCAGAAATAAGCTAAAAAATATTAAATTAATGGGAATGAGAACTGATTTACAATGCAACTTCGCTGTAACACAAAAATGTAACTCCATGAAACCAGTACTTACAGGGTCCGTTACCATTCTTCTCTCTTCCCCTTCTGCTGTCCCTCAACTCCATATAACCAGTACTTACAGGCTTCATTAGCATTCTTCTTTTTCACCATCATGTCTATTAATTTCTGTAAGTTCATCACTACATCTTTCAGGAGTTCACAATCTCTTCAATACCTTCCTCCTTGTTAGCTAAATACTCTAGAGCCGTTACGACATCACTCATCAATGGCCGAGTTCCAGCTTCTTCTTGTAGACACATTGCTGCCACTGCAAGTGCTTGATGCAAACCTTTTATGGGTAGTTTCCTTCTAGCAATGGATCCGCCATTAATGAGAATTTCCTTCTATCTTTTAATAGTGGTGTTGCCTGCAAAACCAAATACCAAAATATTATTAAGGCTAGCTAGCAATCCTGATTTTGGTTGAAATATATACATATGATTGTTTGTTATTCTTTAGAGCATTTTGCACATATATACACAAGTAACTAGATTTTGTTCTTCTGTTGGTCTTGAATTGTCAATGACTCTCCTGCCAGTGATGATCTCCAGAAATACAACACCAAAGCTGTAAACGTCGGATTTGGTTGTTAATTGTCCAGTCGATGCATACTCAGGCGCACAATATCCATAAGTGCCCATCACTCGGGTGGACACATGAGATTTATCCCCAGTTGGTCCAAGCTTTGCTAGCCCGAAATCCGACAGCTTTGGATTGAAATCTTTATCTAAAAGTACATTTGATGATTTGAAATCGCGATATATCACTGGTGGATTAGCTGTTTCATGCAGGTTTTCCGTTTGGAGCTAAATCTAGATGAAGCAAGAGTTTCACCAACCAGAAGATCAGTTATAATAAAATTAAGAATCCCTTTCTGTGTCCACATATTCTTAAACAACATATGTTTTTCAGTAAAAAATTGCAGCTTAGATACCTGTCAGCAATTCTTTTGTGCATAAATTCACAAAAGAGAAGTACTTATCAAGTTATTTACTGCATTTCTCTAGAAGAGATGAGAAGGTATTTTTGTCAAGTTATTTATGGCATTTTTTTAGAGGACATGAAAAAGTATTTTTGTACATACCAAGAAGGTGATCTTCCAGGGAGCCACCAGGCATATACTCATAAACTAAAACTCTATGGTCTCCATCAGCACAATGTCCAACCAAATTGACGAGGTTCGGGTGGTGAACTAAACTCAACATCAGGACTTCTACCAGAAATTCTCTGTTTCCTTGAAATCCGTTCCTGTCAAGTTGCTTAACAGCAACAATCTGAATGATACAATGCAAACACAAGAAAATTAAGAAAACTTTAATAGTCATACTAAAAGAGCACTAACTCATCTTCTTTCTGTCAAAAAATTGAAGGGAAGTTTGGAGGAGATGGATAAGAGAGGTACTTGATTTGGATTGTCAATCTTTCCGCTGTATACCCTCCCAAAACCTCCTTCGCCCAGCAGATTTTCAGGGTTGAAGTTTG
Organism: Trichilia minutiflora; assembly: GCA_035590515.1. Lineage (NCBI taxonomy): Eukaryota > Viridiplantae > Streptophyta > Magnoliopsida > Sapindales > Meliaceae > Trichilia > Trichilia minutiflora. The sequence continues at coordinate 13,255,246 of JAVXUL010000008.1, read as the reverse complement.
CTGTTGCCACACATAGCTCACGATAGGAGAAAATCTTAGAAGTAATATGCCCTTTCCCAATTTTGCTTAATTCTTCATGTATGTATCTGTGCTTGCTACTTTCTGCTGAAACAAAAAAAATCATGTTCAAAATAGATTTCCATTGTTTACACCTTAAAATTCATATCCATGCTTTACGTTATTTCAGAAAATTTTCATAAAATATATGAACCTATACAAAATTAAACAATTTAAACCTTTATCAGCGTATGAAGTAGAGAACGCAAAAGAAGAAGAATATATACAAAGAGATACAGCAACAGGATGATGTTCATGATCTCAAATTCCTGACAGAAATTTAAAATAGACAATAATTTTTTATCAATTGTAAAGGAGATGTTAGCAAAAGGGGTTAAATTTTTTGCATTACGATATCCCTTGACATTTTTCTTTAATGATTTTCTGCTGAGTTTTTCCTAAAAAACGCAACAATAATGGAAGCATCCCATCTTGACCTCTCCCGTTCGACTTCAATCCTACCACCATCCTCAGATTCAACAACCATCACAATCTTGAACATAATCCGTAACTATAAGAGTACTTGATAAGTATCATTATAGTTTAGATCAATGCATTCAAGAATTAATTAAGGGATTGAAAATCTGAGAAATGGATCTGCCGAGGAGCTATTGAAAACCTCTAGCCTGGAAGAGAACTGAATTTCTTTTGGTCTCAGGAGAAAATAAATCATTTTCCTGGAGTCATTGTAGTACTCAACTGTCTCCGACCCTCCATGATGCTCGGACAATAAAACGAATTAGTCAAATTTGCTAAAATAAGATATATAAGTAGACAGATAGACATATTTTTAGCTTAGTGATTGTTATCTTTTTATTCTTGTACATTCTTTTTTCCTCTTGTATATTGTCAGCAATTTCTTGTAATCTAAAAGCCAAGCTAGCATAATAAAGGCCAGAAGTATTATGATCCTGTACAATATTTGCAACTTAGTTGATCCAAAATCAGGCCAAAACTATTCTCCTACGCTGATTATATAGATTGATTCTTCAACTTAAGCAATATCCAAATTGCGTAAACTGATTCTTTTTGAACAATTATGACATCAGGATTACGTTCTTGTCATATAACCTTCAATTTACTTCATGGGTTGACTCACCAAAGCCTTTGGATTGTTTTTGGATTAGGAATTATAGAATATAGATACTGTACCCAGTAGATTTTGGAGATCTCATCACCAATTAATCGATTTAAATCTCTCTCACAAGTCACAACCAATACATAAGAAAATTCCTAATTTCTATGAGGCTACTCTTGCCACTCGACTCTCGAGTTATTTGATTTGCATTCAAATAATTTATTTAAATAAATTGCGAAAATAGAATAAATTGTTTATGGATCATGTCAACAGTGGGAATATTATTCAAGAATAAAACGGTGACAACTTTTATTCAAGAATATTCTATAATTAAGAGTAGATAATATTCTCATATAATTGTTGAATCGATAATATTAAATGAAATTTTTAACTTTTACATTTTAATAATTCAATTGCATGAATCTAATAGTTGAACATTTATTTTTAATTATATAGTTGTAACAACAACAATAATATTATATCAAAAAATAAAGATACAAAATTTTACATTGATAAAAAATGGCTAGGCAAGATTTGCTAAGTGGCATAAGAGTGATCAAAATTGAGAATGTAAGGGCAATTATGGATTCAGCCCAAGAGTGTTTTGATTGGTGTCCCTATGTTAAAACTGTAAAAAACTGGAATTTGCCAAATTTTTATAGAGACAGAAACGTGGGTATTGGATGAAGCTGGTTTGTCTGAAGAGCTACAATCATTGGTTCAATGCTTGAGGATTTCTTAGCTAGTTGGAATTGACTGTATAGAGCAGTACCTTCTATTCGCGTGAGGTACCAAACTAGAGAAATTATAAGATAAATTATATGATACTAATCATTTGATTGATATAAAATCCTGATCGGTTGTCGAATCCGTCAAAAATAAAAATATCAACTCAGTCCTAAAAATAAATTTATAGATAGTGATGAGTGG
>JAVXUL010000008.1:13240262-13253081 GCA_035590515.1 Trichilia minutiflora | reverse complement strand
TGTAATCCCTGATTTTCAGGGATAATTTATTAGGAAAATCTGTAAATTAGGAAAGGACCTAGTCTATAGGGAATTAGCTATTATTCCTTGATTTTTTCCTTAGTTAGGATTTGATTACAGCAGTGTATATATACCACACCGTATAACACAATTCAATATAACAGGTTTTGATCATTTCTCATTTCTTAAAGTCAGTTCTTTTGACAGAAACATGTAGACAACTTTACAAGGAAACATAGATGTTTTTGGAGTTGAAAAATCAAAATTACTCAATTCCATAGGATTTCAACATTAGAGTATGCACTTAGATTGGCAGAGAATGTTTAACAATCATGGGTTTTAACAAATATGCTTGCATGACCACTGAGGTCATGTTTTTATATGACAAGCATGAAAAGTGATGTTATCATGTCAAAAAATTTATGCTACCCAATATCTTCTGTACTAAAGCCCTTACCATTGAAACAACTAAGAAGCATGTTCAGGAAATAATTAATTTGAATAATCAAGAAAAACTAACCTGTAAATTTGGCCTCCTTGCTGACAAGCGCCCAGTTTCTGTGTTGATATTTAGTGAACAATGAACACGCCCATTTTTGCCTGATACATTCCTCCCCTGTGTTCGAAAGCAACAATATTATCTTCATAAATTTGACAGAATAAAACTAAACAAAGAAACACTAAAAAAAATAAAATTTAAATCAGTTAGAAGAACATAAAATGTTAACGTTTATGCAGAGTCAATCTTACAAAAAAGAAAAAGAGGAGAATGCATCTCAAGAAAGAGAGGTCTTATCCTAATCCAGATCCATTGGTTAAATGCTTCAGACAAAATGTTTTGATTGATGCAGACTAACAGCTATCATACATCAGATCTGCAAAATATTGTAGAACCACTGCAATGGCATAACACAAAATAATAGAAGAATGCTACAACGTAAATAAGCATCATGAGAAAGATGGTTTCTGGTGAAGATTTCAAAGATTACATGTTTTTTTTTCCTAATTTATTTTTGATATGCAAATAGCAGCCAAAATATTGAAGCATAGAGGTAGACGTAAAACTAGTACAGGTTCCTCCACACAAAATCTGCATGAAAAATGGAAGATCTATTTGCATATTCAGTGAATGAAGGCAATAGAAATTACCTGCAAGGGAAGGATGAAGTTGGATATCAAGGAGTCGATAGAGCAAACTTCACATAAAGAAGCAATGGCACAACAAGCTTCCCCTGCCTCCTCATCTGATTGAAATCTTTTAATATTTGCTCCAGGTAGAGATCTTTCTGCATCCTTGTCTAATGTTTCTGTATCTGAAAGTTCCTGCTCTTCCGTACTTCCAGAGTTATCCTCTGAGAGAAAGTTATCAGCCCCATCTACATAATTATACTGAGCAGAAATGTTCCTGGCCAAAGTCTTTAAAGCATCTCCACTAACTGAGGGCAAACCACTGGTTGTGTACTTCTCAATAGGCAGATCCACACCAATGCTACACAGTCTAATATTGCGATATTTTGAGGGAGTCTTCTTGCCTTCTTCAATCACTCCTTCAGTGTTGGGAACCTTAAAAATTCTCTCATCTGGAAGATTCTCAGAGTCATCCTTGCTAAAATAAGTTATAAACAAGTTAGGCCTCCAAAGCTTTGCTTAGCTCTGTTAGACGAGGTTGACTATATAAGAAAGCTGCAAATCTTGCTTTACATTGTTGTGAAATTTAAGTCGTATAAGATTTTCTATTTAAAAGAAGAGAAAAGAAAATTTCACTCTCCTACATTGTGTCACGCAAACACTATATTTTCACTACATTTTCAAATCTCTGTTTGCAAAATCACAAATAAATGCATTTCAGATTGCAACTGATAAATCAAAATCCTCTACTTTCTTCAATTTATCCATTTTCACAGAACAATGCAACAAAACAAAATTATCATTTACAACATTTGAACCTTTAACTGACCACTGAAAAATTAATGTAAAACAAATGTATTCATGCACCTACAAAAGAACTATTAGTCTTGTACCTGTTTTGAGCGCCACCAAATAAGAGCTGGCGAAGTTGTGTATCACTTCCCACATTCATATACCTGGCATCAAGACAATACTTACATGCCCAATTTCTAAACCTGTTAACAGCAGCTTCTTGCTCTGCTTTGGCCACCTTCTCAATCTCCGCAAGATAAGCCCGATCAACCAACATCCCGTCAGTTTCTATTTTAGATAGAATCTCACCAAATGGTTGCCAATATTCCTGATAGAAGTCAAACATGGATTTTCCCGGAACTGGTTTCCCATCAAGTTTCCATGACCTAACTGACAGTTTTTCTTTCAAGATCTCAAAAAGCTTTAGCGTGCTTATTGCATCTAAGGCAGAATAACAAATCCATAATTTTTGCTCCTCTCTTTGAAGCTCTTCAACAGGAGGAATTGTGATAATTTTGCCTTCAGATCCATCTTTTTTCACCTTTTTCTTGCCAAAAATTGTTTTCATTGATATTTTTCCCATCCAATCCTTTTCCTGATCAGCTATCTTATCCTTAGACTCATTTCTCTGATTACCTGTCTTCCCCTTCTCAGACATGACTCTCGGATCACCTGTAAGTGCTTCAAGACTGTAACCACCAACTGATCGTCTTGATGAATCCCAAAGTCGTGCCATATGCATTGTGTCAGCATGAAAACCAGAAACCTTAAGTCCATAGTTCTGTATAACATGTTTATCAAAGCTGTAGTTATGCCACACCTACAGAAATGGTAGCAGACTCTGTTAATTTAAGATCATGAGAACGAAGCAGACAACATAATTTTTATAATCTAATTTCATATGGAGCAAAGCAGCCAGATCCATACAATCCAATAAAGGAATCAGATCAGTTACAATAATAAAAGGTGAAAACTGCTCCAATAATCACAATTCCACACATACACACACACACAAAAGAAGAGAGAGAGAAAGACAAGAAATGGACTGTAAGAATTTTACTATCTTTGATGGGCTTACAATACTTTTCCCTTGGCTAATATTAAAAGCTATCTTAGAGGGAAAATTAGAGCAAGCCTGTGGTAAACTGATGTAGAGCGAGCTTTGACGTAGAAAGTAACCTGATAGACTACGATGGTTAAATTTGGATTATTGATATTGGATTTGATAAATATCACCAAAATTAATTTTGTCAGGCCCAACCCCAATAAATTCTAGTTTAGATAGGTCAAGAACGACAGGCATGAATAGCAAATGAAGAGTGAAGACAATTACCCTAAACCTATCAATGCATAACAATGGTTCTAAAACTCCATCTTATCTCATTATAACATTTGCAATAAATATAAATCATAATAAGTGAAAAATAAATTGTTAAAAAATTTTCCAAGCAGAGTTACTAGTTGCAAGTCCAATGCTTAAATCAACCACCAAGCACATAATGACTAGGGAAAATAACCAAATAGATTTCCAGTAGTCATTTCTTGATATTGCTAACCAGATGATAATTATGCCAATCAAAAGGTGCTGCACAAAGAGAAAAACACAAACAGGAGAGAAATACAGTGGAGGGAGAAGGAGGTTTCACCTTTCTAATGGATGGATCCTCAAAAAATGGAGCAAATTCATTTAGAAGTTCCCTTCCACCGCCATCAAGAACATTAACCCAGATACAGGACTTCCCATCACCAAAATCTGCTGTCGGTCCACTATAAATACTGAAGCATATCACCTCTCCATGATCAACAGGGGTCTCTAGCTTCGCATCAATCTTGGCCACCTGTAAATACGCCATCATTAGATTCATACCTGCCCAAATCTAGAGTGTGCATTTTCAGTAAAATGTGAAGTTCTCTATCGTAACACAAAACTACATGCTGAAGCAATAAAAGAGAAAGCAAATATGTACCTCAGTATCACATGCATGAACACGATGCTTATAATCTTGTGTAAGCTTCCTAACAATTTCCTTTGCAGCATTAACATTATCAACAACCATAACATTACTGTAGATGCTAGCAAGTTTCTCATGAAGATTGGGCAGTGATATATTATTCTTTTTCTGAGATAGTGTTCGACGATTCACATGGACCTTAGCCTTTGTTTTGCTGCCATTAACTTGTGGTTCAGTACCAGCTAGCATATAAGCAGAATGATTAGGATTAGAACCATACTTCGCACCACTTTTCGCCTGCACTTGCTCCTGAGTATTGATCTTATCCAGCTCTGGAACTTCAAATGAATGATCTTGCTTAGAATTCATGTTTCCAGAATTTAATGAATAGGAACTAACATGTTGCGAGCACTTAGTCTCCGATAAAGTAGCTAGTCCATCATGCACAGGCATCATGTTGGTATTGTTTACAAAAGCAGATTGTTTGATCTCTTGGGCTTCATCAATTCCCATTTCATCTTGCAAGCACTCAATTTTATACTGCGGAAATGCTTCCACTTTTCTTTTTTGCAGTTTTATTCTTTCTTCGTCCCACTTTCCAGGAGCGTGGAAAGTACTTGCCGCAGGCAATGGTACATTGTTTGAAGCATTACATCTATGAGGATTGTACAGGGATCGTTCACGATTATAATTTCTGGAACCTTTATCTCTTTTGTCCCCTTTAAAACTATCTTGAATTTGGTAGCAGGGGGTCATCTTTGCTTGCGATGCATCCTCTGTAAGGGGATTTTCACCATGGACCAAAGCCTTTGTTTGGTTGTTATTAACTTGTGGTTCAGTACCAGCTAACCTATATGCCAAATGATTAGGATTAGAACCATACTCCGCACCACTTTTGGCCTGCACTTGCTCCTGAGTATTGATCTTATCTAGCTCTGGAACTTCCAATGAATGATCTTGCTTAGAATTCATGTTTCCGGAATTTAATGAATAGGAACTAACATGTTGCGAGCACTTAATCTCCGATAAAGTAGCTAGTTCATCATGCACAGGCATCATGTTGGTATTGTTTACAAAAGCAAATTGTTTGATCTCTTGGGCTTCAGCAATTCCCATTTCATCTTGCAAGCACTCAATTTTATACTGCGGAAATGCTTCCAGTTTTCTTTTTTGCAGTTTTCTTCTTTCTTCATCCCACTTTCCAGGAGTGTGGAAAGTACTTGCCGCAGGCAATGGTACATTGTTTGAAGCACTACATCTATGTGGATTGTACAGGGATAGTTCATGATTATAATTTCTGGATCCTTTATCTCTTTTGTCCCCTTTAAAACTATCTTGAATTTGGTAGCAGGGGATCATCTTTGCTTGTGATGCATCCACTGTAAGTTTATAACCAGAAACAGGAGATTTCCAATCGAAGTTATATGAAACAAAAAAACGAGGGAAAGTACCCAACATGGCGTTGGGAAAGGTATTGGGGATTACATAAACTTCTCTCCTGCATTTTATATCAGTACAAACAGTATCAAAGACAGAAGAAAGTCAACCAACCATGAAAATATGTTTCTTGTTGCATGCTCAGTAAGACACAGAGAACAACTCAAGCATTCCTAGCAGCAACAGAATTTAGTAGCATGCATGGCTCAAATAACACATGACCATCAGCGTAAGATACAGAATGAAAACATTATAATTCTGCAATTTCAATTAAATTCTCCAGCCTTCTTCTTTCAACATCATCTTCCACAAGACCTAATGATCCCATGATTAAATATAACTTTTGATTTTATATTCCATGATTATATAAAATATATCCAATGCAATACGGAACCTTAAAAAGATCTATACTCTGGATTGGTAGTTAACTGCAAAATGAAGCCTATCATACGGTACCTTAGATGCCAAATGAGCATATTCTTCGAACATATAAATCAAACTACTAAAAGATTGTGCACATTGCTAGTATTCCAAATTTATTTAACTATTAAATGCCTCCAAGGGCTCAGCTCAGCCAGTTATATCAATTTCCATCTGAGCCCTCTATTCAGCAAACTCATTCATAATCTAGATGTAGTTTGGCTTCAAGAGAAACTTGATCAGTTAGCTTGTTTGATTTACTTCTATCAATGGTCTGTGGTCTTCCTCATAATTTTTCTTTTCCTTCTTGTTCTATCCTTGGTTTAATCACCATATAAGAGCATACCAGTGGAACTTAATAAACATTCCAATGGAAACCAACCGGTAATTTTTTAACGTTCTAAATTTGTCAGACTACGAATTTCGTATACTAAAGAGTAGCATCAAACTCATGAACCAAAAAAATAAACGAACACCCCAAAATATAACGATTATACACAAAAACCAAGAACTTTATGTTATGCAAAGAGCAACAATATTGCATTCCACAAACCATTCATTAATACAATAACAACAAACGAACAAGTAAGCATGAAATAATAGTAAAATTCAAATGCTAAACAATAAATAAGCCAAAATACCATAAGCAAACAGTGTGTGTTCTGCAGTAACTCTCGTTTAAGGGAATATATATATATCTAGTATTATGCTCTAAAATTCTAGGATACCAAACTCTCCCCATAAATCAGAAAACGCACGTCTTCGTGTAGAAGTTAAAGCTGAGGGAGCGTTTAAACAAGAGAGAGAACAATGACAAAATAAACCCCAGACAAAATGAAAGAACATGTAATCTTTAAAACCAACCCTGCAAAAGTTATAAAAGAATGTAATTTTTAATTATTTCAATGATATAAACAAAATGTTGGTGTCACATAACCTTTAAAACCCAACCAGAAAAAGTTACACAGAGCATAAAATACAACCGTTAATTTCTAACAAGTGGGCATTCCATACCCTCAAACCCTGGAAAGCAAACGCTATAAACAATACAGAAATACAACAGAAAACGGGATAACACAACAAATTAGAGAGACGCACTGAACCTTTTCATAGGTTTATAAGTATTAAGAGCTGCACGGCGACAATAAGAGGCAACAGGGGTAAAAGGCCACTTTTGCGTGGTGGGAGTAGAGGAGATCCCCAACACCATTATCAAGTTTTCAACTCTCCTCCTATGCAGCAGTTTGTTGCTAGTGTGAGTGCTTGCCAGAGCCGTTTTGAAGGTTAAAATGGGTAGAACTGTAAACAAAGGTGTGAATTTCAGCGTGGGGTTGAAGGGAGTGGCGTGTCTGTGTCTGTATCTGAAACTGAAATGCAGAAGGAACAAAGTGTGGCCATCAATGGTCAGAGAGATTTAAAGGGAAGCCAGAAAGGCTAAAACCCTTCCAAGTTCCAACAGCGAGCGGGAGCCTTATGCGATTCTCCCTTTTCTTTTCTTTTCTTTTTTTTTTCGAACTATCCCATGACTTACAAGAAGAAGAAATAAATAATTAAATATTCGCTGGCAAATATATTGGGGAATCACTAATAGTTTTAATAAACTATATATATATATATATAATAAATACTTTTATAAAATTTAAAACTTGATAATATAAAATTTAAAATACATTTTTATAAAAATTAAAATATAATAACTATACTATTAAAATAATTAATTAATAAAATAATACTTTAACGTGTAATTGTTAAGAGTTTTAAATTTTATCAATATTTATCATTAAAAAAATAAGAGTATATATAATTTTTTTAAAAGTATGAGGCAAATATTTATATTTGTCTACATTGACAAATATAGACTTCATCACGCCGTGGCGACATTTGCAACTCTCAATCCTTTCCTTATTTTTTATTTTTTAAAAAAATTATTACGTACATTAAATTTTAAATTATATTATATAAACATAAACAAAAATAAAATTCTTTTCAAATAAATTTCAAAGCTTCTTTCTTTTAATTTATTTTTCTTGCTTTACCCTTAGTAATTTTTTTTTTCTTTTATCCCTGAGTAAATTAAAAATACAAAATTAACCATAATTATTAAAAGAGAGAGAGAGAGAAAGAGAGAGAAGTTATTGTCTTCCAATCAATCATAATTCATATATACAAATTATTTTACAAAGATTTATGGACCACTTGTAATACCATTTGTGCATTCAAAACATTGTCTTGCAGTATTATTGTATTAGATACAAGACATTCTCTTGCAAAATCGTAAATTTAAGTGTTATATATATATATATATATATATTAAGTGCACCATTTTAATAAAATTTTAGTTAAAGTAAAAACAAATTATAAATTTATAAAATTTAATTTAATTAAAAAAAAGTTCACTCTCTAACAACAAAAAAGTAAATCACTTTTATTTATCAATTAATTACTGGGGAAACATATACTATAAATTTAATCTCGTATATAGTGATTTAATGAATTTCATGCTTTCAGATTCATTTTCTTTAGTTAATATACCAATTAGTCTCCTGCATTATAAATCTATAGGTTAATATACCAAGTAGTAAGTTTCATATTCAAGCCTCCTACATTTTCTTGAGCTAATATACCAGTTATGGATTTACTATAACCATAAAAATTAAAATTCCCATTAAAATGAAACCAGAAATAAGCTAAACGAAATTAAATTAATGGGAATGAGACTTGATTTACAATGCAACTTAGGCACTTAGCTGTAACACGAAAAATGAACTCCATAAAACCAGTGCTTATAGACTTCGTTAGCATTATTCTTTTTTTTTGTTTTTCCTTCTGCTATCCCTCAACATCATCATGTCTATTAATTTCTGTAAGTTCTTCACTAAATCTTTCAGGAGGGCAAGAATCCACAGTATCTTCAATACCTTGCTCCTTCCTGTTAGCTAAATGCTCTAGAGCCATCACGACGTCCCTCATTAATGGCCGAGATCCAGCTTCTTCTTGTAGACACATTGCTGCCACTGCAAGTGCTTGGTACAAACCCTTTATAGGGTAGTTTCCTTCTAGTAATCGATCAGCCATTAATGTGAATTTCCTTCTATCTTTGAATAATGGTGTTGCCTACAAAACCAAATACCAAAATATTATTAAGGCTAGCTAGCAATCATTATTTTCGTTGAAACGTATACATATGATTGTTTGGAATTCTTTAGAGCATCTTACTTATACATACCCAAGTAATTAGATTTTGTTCTTCTGTTGGTCTGGAATTGTCAATCACTCTCTTGCCTGTGATGATCTCCAGAAATACAACACCAAAGCTGTAGACATCGGATTTGGTTGTTAATTGTCCAGTCGATGCATACTCAGGTGCACAATATCCATAAGTTCCCATCACTCGGGTGGAGACATGAGTTTTGTCCCCAGTTGGCCCAAGCTTTGCTAGCCCGAAATCTGAGAGCTTTGAATTGAAATCTTTATCTAAAAGAATATTTGATGCTTTGAAATCGCGGTATATCACTGGTGGATTAACTGTTTCATGCAGATATTCAAGTCCTTTTGCTGCACCTTCTGCAATTTTCATCCTGGTATCCCAATCCAAAGGTTTTCCATTTGGAGCTAAATCTAGATGCAACAAGAGTTTCATCAATCAGAAAGGTCAGTTGTAATAAAATTAAATTAAGAATCCCTTTCTGTGTCCACATATTCTTAAATTAACAACATATGGTTTTCAGTTAAAAAGTTGAAGCTTAACAAACAAATCTAGATATCTGATAGCAATTTTGAATTTTTTTGTGCATAAATTCACAAAAGAGAAGCATTTATTGTCAAGTTATTTATTGCATTTTTGTGGAAGCCATATGAGATGTTAATTTTGTACATACCAAGAAGGTGATCTTCCAGGGAGCCACCGGGCATGTACTCATAAACTAAAACTCTTTGATCTCTATCAGCACAATATCCTACCAAATTGACAAGGTTTGGATGGTGAAGTAAACTCAACATCAGGACTTCTACCAGAAATTCTCTGTTTCCTTGAAATCCATTCCTGTCAAGTTGCTTAACAGCAACAATCTGAATGATACAACGCAAAACAAGAAAATTAAGAAAACCCTTTCAGTCAGTTAATCATACTAAACGAGCATTAATTCATCTTGGAAAAGATGATTTTTATTTCTGTCAAAAAAATTTAAGGAAATTGTGGAGGAGATGGATAGGAGAGGTACTTGGTCTGAGTTTTTAAGCTTTCCTCTGTATACCCTCCCAAAACCTCCTTCTCCCAGCAGATTTTCGGGGTTGAAATTTTCTGTTGCCACACATAGCTCACGATACGAGAAAATCTTAGAAGTAATATTTCCTTTTCCAATTTTGCTTAATTCTTCATTTATGTATCTATGCTTGCTACTTTCTGCAGAAAAAAACAAAAAAAAATTGTTCAAAAATAGAATCCCATTGTTTACAGCTTTAAATTCATGTTTTATGTTCAGAAAACTTTCAAATAAAATATATGAACCTACAACCAAATTAAACCTTTATCATCATATGATGTAGAGAACATAAAAAAGAGAAGAATAGAAACAAATAGATACAGCAACAGATGGTGTTACAAGATCTCAATCAAATTCCTGACAGAATTTTAAATAGTCCATAATTTTTACCACTTTTAAAGGAGATGTTGGCAAACCAGGTTAAATTTTTTGCATGGCGATATCCCTTGACACTTTTGTTTAATGATTTTCTGCTGTATTTTTCCTGTGAAACGCAGCAATAATGGAAGCATCCCATCTTGACCTATCCGGTTTTCCACTTCAATCCTATCACCATCCTCAGATTCAACAACCATCACAATCTTGAACACAATTCATAACTATATGAGAACTTGATAAGTATCTTTATAGTTCAGAATGAATGAATTCAAGAATCAGTTAATGGATTGAAAAATCTGAGAAATGGATCTGCCGAGGACCTATTGAAAACCTCTAGCCCTGGAAGAGAACTGAATTTCTACTGGTTTCTGAGGAGAAAACAGATCATTGTCCCTGGAATCATTCTATTACTTTCTCGAACCCCATGGTGCTCGGACACGAAAAAGAATCAGTCAAATTTGCTAAAATAAGATATATAGCTAGATAGATAGACTTATTTTTAGCTTACCTGTTTTCCTCATTATTGATGCCTGAAATTTTGTTAGAGGAAAAATCCAAACAATACAAAGATTTGTCCTCTCTTAGCTGTTAATGGATTGGATGAAATTCATCTTATATCAGTAAAACCAATGGATTGGATGAAATTTGTCTCGGATCGGTAAAACTACTGGGATGACCATCTTCTAGCTACGTGCAAATATAGAAAGAAAATTAGGAGTAATGTCAGTTTCTGGCATAGAAATTTCGATACTTAAGCCAGGCTTGAGATAATAAAAAAAATACAAAGTGGAGTTAAGGAAGTACCAATGAGAGACAAGTGTGTTCTTGCTCCTGATTTCTAACTCTTTTTCATTGGAGAAGGACTAGTATGTATAGTGATTAGTGGCGCATCTTTCCAAACCTTTATATATATGGTCATCGAAAAATGAAGAGCCGACATTTGTCAAAGAAATTGCGTGTTAATGTCGAATAACGAGTCACTACATAATCATTACCTATAGATCTAGACTGATATAGTGATTATCTAGACAATAACTTATATAGCATAAAATCTTAAATAGTATATGACAGTTTACAATGACCTTGAGGCTATTACTTAATCCTCTACTATCGTCTCCTTTTTGGGCTAAATTTCTTACATTTTAATGCTTTCGATGGTCTCAGGTTTTCCCTTAATCTTGGTGAAGACAAAGGCGACCCCAGTTAGCATCGTAAATTACCGGTCATCCACATAATTTACTTCTCACATAAAATGTTAGATTATCATGATGGCATTGGCATTAGGGCTTTTAGATCACTCATGGGATGTACTTCTCATGTAGAAGTTGACTTCCCATCTTAAATATCAGGGTGTTGACATTAGATCAACAAGGGTTGATTGAAACAGTTACCTCGATTTTTGTCTCCAACAATCATCCTTTAATTTATATATCTCTTCAACTAAATTTTGAGTTTTCTCACATTATTAGCAATTACTTGTAATATAGCAATTAAGCTAACATCATAAAGGCTAAAAGTTGATCAAAAAACATGTCAATAATATTTTCCTTGGATAATTGTATGGATTGAATCTTAAATTTGAGCAATATCCAATGGTGTAAACAGAATTTTTTGAACAATGATGACATTAAGATTAGGTTCTTGTATATAAGTCCCCAAATTACTTCATAGGTTGACTAACTAAACCTTTGGGATTTGGGGGCATAAAGAAGTATAGATACTGTACCCAACAAATTTAGAAGATCTCATCACCAATTAAACAAGTTAAATCTCTCTCACAACTAAATATATAAAAAAATTCTTATTTTATATGTGGATACTCTTTCCACTCGAGTCACTTGATTTTCATTGAAGTAATCTAATTAAATAAATTACATGTATAGAATGAATTATATATAGATCTCGTCAACAACGAGAATACACTATAGATATATAGCTTATATAGTGACAAATTTTATTTGTCCATCGATCTTATATAATCAAAAATAGATGTTATTGATGTACAAAATTTGGTTGAATACTATGTAGGTTAGGGTATAGTGGAGTTAATTTTGGACATAATACACGAAAATTTTGATGTTATTAATTGCTCGTTGGATATTTGCAAACACAAAGAAAACTCAAAGTGATGTGACTGCTCGACAAAAAAATTTCGATCCTTAAATTGGTGTTTTTTCGTAAGAGAAGGATAAACAAACAATTAAAGAAAGGAAGATAAAAGTTAGTAAAATAGGAAGATATCTGTTGAATTACTGCTTATGTTTACTGTTGTTATTTAACTTGCCCAGTAACCTTCACAAAGCAAAGAAACACCTTCACAACAATTCACTTCTAGCAACACCTTCAGCTACCTCCTGAACCATTCTCTCGTGCACCAAGCAATACCAGCAAACTCACCAGAATCTCAGCAAAGTAATAAACATAACAACAGGAAGATAAAATCACAAAGA
>JAVXUL010000008.1:13194536-13240162 GCA_035590515.1 Trichilia minutiflora | reverse complement strand
AGATACATAAATGCCATTTTATTAAATGTAAACATTTTTACAAATAATTACAAAGTTTATATACAAAGAAATAATAATCCTGAATCATATGACACGATTGGTTCTATGGCATATCTCTAACACTATTAACTCAGTGATGAGGTGGGGAAAAGCCAAACAGTATAAAAGTGATCCGCTATAAATTGAATGGTGCTGGTAATCCATTTACCCATGTCAATGGCTTTTCTGATCTTGATTACATAAAGAATTTCTGCCCTCTTAACTGTTACATCTGTTAGGTGAAAAGTAGGGCATAACTTGGCACAACCAAAGTGGTGCTATAAACCCATTCTAAGTGTGAGCTCTTTGGTGGGGAAATGAACTCGTTTCCCCTGGACCATTATCCATTGAATAGGTTTCTCACAAATTTCGAAAGCCAAAACATCCAGTTCTATCTTATCTTATAATTGGAGCAGCTCACAAACCTTCAGTACTGAAATTTGGTAAAACAAATTAATGACGGAGGCTTCGTAATTTATCCTAGCACCATAACACATAGAGAAATGCCTCGGAATCTCCGTTGCGTTGGCATAAAACTCTCGAACTACTATTATAGCTGCTGCGATTGGTTGAGTATAAATCGTTGCCATCCCCACTGAATAATTTCACTCATCAAGAGGCCTTCTCCAAGAAATGAGTCTATATCAATGCCTCTTTCTTTTAACCCCAACTATTTTTATCACTGAATCATCAAGTCTCTACTTAGCCTCTGCTAAAACAAATCGAGATAAAGATTCACCCCTCTTGGCCCCTTTTTTCATTGACTTTGAAGAATGTTATTGCTTCATCCTAATATCCTTATAATTGATCCAAGAAAACCCTCCTGTCTTTTCACCCTCCAAGTACAATTTTAGAAACACAGGAAAGACTCAAGCTAAACGAACTTCAAACAAATGAACACATTATCACCCTAACTTCATTAGCACCTACCTCACACACCATGGAGATATACGAGTTACCTTGGCAAATTTCAACCCTTCCAAACAAAGATCCAGAAGTGCAAAAAATTAACACAAGTCCCAATTCATTATACCATTCCAGCATTTATGATAATTCCCAAAAATTTACTGTCACCCAGAACTAGCAGTGTAATATCTTTTATGCTTACTGTCACCAAAAAATCACCACAATTTCAACAAGAACAATAGCAAAGCAAACTATTACAGCATAAACCTATAGTAGAACCTCACAATCACACAAACATAGCTCCAAGAAAATCAACAAATATAAAGAGAAAATGTGAAAAACAAATTCTGATACTATTTACATTACTGTACTAAAAAATAATTCTTTCAAATCCCAATCCATAAATTCAAGATTTAATAAAGAGAAAACGATTAGAAGAACATATCTACTGCTGCCTCCATTTTCCTTTGTGTGGGAGGCTTTTTAGGTGGTAGAAAATAGGAGTGGAAGTGAATTATGGTGAGTAGAAGTTTGAGTGAGAGTTGTGAATGATGGATGGTGATGAAGAGACAATGAGAGGAAGAAAAACGAGATGGAGCTGTGAGATTAGGGACAAAACAAGGTGAGAGTAAGTGTGGTAGAGAGATTTGTGGAGATTTGAAGTTTGTGAGTGAGATGTGTGGCAAGAACCCTAACTCTTGAAAGCAACGGGATGAAGTGTGAAGAAGTGAAGGGTGTGTTTCAATTTTTATTAATGAATTTCTGGGAGTTATGGGGTAAAGTGATACAAAAATATTGAAAGAGGGAAAAAATGAATTTTGAAAGGGATTAAAATGCACGAGGAGCAAAAACTAGATGGGAAGTCTTGAATTAATGGTACTGTCGCGCCAGCTCTCTGGATTTTCTTGAGGTAAAAATGCTAGCCTCCCGCGCTGCAGCGCCAGTTTTCTGCCTCCACTGGCTTGCTCACATGGATGCCATGCTAACCCGCTCTTGTTTTAACTTTAACTTGAGTTCCTTGCGCCTAATCGACCTTATCGTGACTTGCAAAACCTGAAGAATCAAAATCAAATTGAATTAATGCGCCACAACTTAACAAAAACATATGGATTTATAATTAAACAACTAAAACAAAACAAAGAGGAAAAAAAACAAACGAAATCAAAACATCCTTGGATTACCTTCCAATAAGTGCTAAGTTTAATGTCTTCAGCCGGACTTTAGTGATGCTCTCATGATGAATTCAATAATGACACCTCGAAAATTAATTTCATTTCATTTCCAAAGTAATGTTTGAGGCGTTGACCATTTACTTGAAACGTATGCCCATCATTCACCTTTAACACTACTGCACCATATAGAAATACCATTTCAATCTCAAAAGAACCTGACCATTGCGAGCAGAGCTTTCCACGAAAAATCTATAATCTTGAGTTAAATAGCAACACTTTTTGTCCCGGTGAGAATTTTCGTGAAATTATGAACTTGTCATGCCACCGCTTCATTCGTTCCTTAAAAATCTTAGCATTTTCATATGCCTCATTTCTAAGCTCTTCCAACTCATTTAACTGCAACAGTCTATTCTTCCTTGCTGACTTGGGATCAAAATTTAATTTCTTTATGGCCTAATATGCTTTATGCTCCAATTCCACCTGCAAATGAAATGCTTTTCCATACACCAATCGATATGGCGACATACCTATCGGAGTCTTGAATACTATTCTATATGCCCATAATGACTCATCTAACTTCGTTGCCCAGTCTCTTCTACTTAAATTTACTGACTTCTTCAAGAGTTTCTTGATTTTACGATTTGATATTTTAGCTTGGCCATTCTAGTGCGGGTGATAAGCTGATGTAACCTTGTGTTTCACTCTATATTTTGCCAACAAATTGTTGACCAGGCTGTTGCAAAAGTGTGTTCCTTCATTGCTTACAATCGATTGAGGGGTACTAAACCTTGTGAAAATGTTTTTATGCAAAAATTTATGGATTATTCAAGTATCATTTGTTGTTGTAACTATGGCTTCAACCCATTTATTGATATAATCTACAGCTAACAAAATGTACATATGCCCATTTGATGGTCGAAATGGTCCCATAAAGTTGATCCCCCACATATTAAATATCTCCACCTCCATTATATTTGTAATCGACATTTCGTGTCTCCTTGAGATATTTTCCATATGATGGCACTAAACACACTTTTTCACAAAGTCATATGCATCTTTAAACAATGAAGGCTAAATAAAACCTGAATGAAGTATCTTTGCTGTTGTCCTTGTAGGCCCAAAATGTCCGTCGTACGGTGATGAATGACAATGATGAATGATGCTCCATATTTCTTCGTTTGGCACACACCGGCAAAGGATTAAATCTGCTCCTTGTTTGAAAAGATATGGATCATCCTATACATACTCCTTTACATCATGCTTGAATTTTCATTTTTTATAGAAAGGTAAGTTCGAGGGGTAAAACTCCATATGCACAATAGTTCACTGTGTCTGCATACTATGGTAAACTTCCCTCGATCTTAAATAACTGCCCATCTAAAAATATCTCTAAAATTTCAGGTCCTTGAGGCTCAAAATCACACTCTAACCTTGACAAATGATCTGCCACCACATTTTCACTACTCTTTTTATCCTTGATCTCAATGTCAAACTCTTGCAGCAAGA
The DNA here is from genome assembly GCA_035590515.1 of Trichilia minutiflora. Lineage (NCBI taxonomy): Eukaryota > Viridiplantae > Streptophyta > Magnoliopsida > Sapindales > Meliaceae > Trichilia > Trichilia minutiflora. The sequence continues at coordinate 13,236,539 of JAVXUL010000008.1, read as the reverse complement.
GTATCCATTGAATTAGTCTGGGTTTTGCATCCTTTTTAGTAAAGAGATATCGAAGAGCTACTTGTTCAGAGTATACCACTACTTTTGAACCTAATACATAGTCTAGAAACTTATCAAGTGCGAATACCACCGCTAGCAATTCCTTCTCAGTAGTAGTAAAGTTTCTTTGAGCATTATCTAATTTTCGACTAGTATAGTAAATAACTCAAAATATCTTCTCTCTTCTCTGTCCTAAGACTATGCCAATTGCGTAGTCATTCACATCGCACGTGATCTCAAAGTCTTGACTCCATTTCAGTGTCACTATAGTAGGTGGTGAAGTCAACTTCTCCTTGATTAGGGTAAATGCTTTGTGACACTCATCGTCAAACACAAAGTCTACATCTTTTTCCAGCAAATTGCACAACGGTTTAACTATCTTAGAAAAATCTTTGATAAACAGTCGATAGAACCTAGCATGCCCCAAGAAACTCTGTATTCCTTTGACATTGATAGGTGGTGGTAGTTTCTCTATTGTTGCGATCTTAGCTCTATCTACCTCAATTCTAACTGGAGAGATTCTTTGTCCCAAGACTATGTTAGATTGGACCATACAGTGGCATTTTTTCCAATTCAAAACTAAATTGCTCTCTTGATATCATTTAAGCACCAAAGGCAAGTTTTTCAGACAACCATCAAATGTTGAACCATACACCAAAAAATCATCCATGAACACCTCCATCACTTTCTCCACCAAATCAATAAAAATAGCCATCATACAACGTTAGAATGTAGCGAGAGCATTACATAACCCAAAAGTCATTTGACGAAAAGCAAATGTCCTATAGGGGCAACTAAATATCGTTTTCTCCTGGTCTTCTGGGGCTATAACAACCTGATTATATCCAAAATACCCACCCAAAAAGCAATAATACTCATATCCAGTAATTTTATCAAGAATCTAGTCAATAAAAGGTAATGGGTAATGATCCTTCTGAGTAGCCTTATTCAATTTGCGATAGTCAATACACACTCTCCACCCAGTTACTATTCTTGTAGAAATCACCTCTCTATTCTCATTCTTCACTATAGTCATACCCAATTTTTTCGGCACAACATGTATCAGACTCACCCATTTACTGTCAGAAATGGCATAGATGATTCCAGTCTTAAGTAGTTTTCAAATTTCTCCTCGGACTACTTATTTCATGACTAGATTCAACCTTCTCTACACTTCTATGGTCGATGTGAAAGATTTCTCCAATAAGAGCTTGTGCATTACCATTGTCGGACTAATCCCTTATATATCTACTATTGACCATCCTAGTGTTGTCCTGTGCTCCCTTAATACTCTAAGTAATTTTTCTTCTTCAAACTCAGTCAATGTTGATGAGATTATTATCGGATAGGTACTATCTTCTCCTAGAAATGCATATCTCAGATTTTTCGGTAATGGTTTCAACTCCAATTTTGCAATTTTTTCCTTTCCAGCAACTTTCAACCCTAATTTTTCAAACTCTCTTCCTCTCTTCTTTGTTTCTTTAGGTGTTACTTCTAAAGCATGATAACACCCCTCTATTTCCTCATCATTCATCTCATTAACATTCTCCCACAACATTGTCAAGCAAGTTTCCAATGGATCAGCCCCTCTTTCATCATTTTAACATCCCTTACACAATTTTCAACTAAATTAATCATTTTACAAGTATCAAACTCCGCAAGACATTTCAATGATTTGTAGATGTTAAATGTTGCCTCCTTATCACCTACTCTCAATGTCAACTTTCCAGCTTTTACATTTATCAAAACTCAGCCCGTGACTAAAAATGGTCTTTCCAAAACAAGCAGTACATCATGATCTTCGTCCATGTCTAACACCATAAAATTTATTAGAAAAATTAATTTTTCAATTTTCACCAAGATATCCTGAACAACTCCTCTTGGTTATGATAGAGACTTACTTGCCAGTTGCAAAGTAATTGATGATGGCTTGACTTCAATAATCCCCTATTTATTGAAAACTGATAACGATATTAGATTGATACTTGCTCCTAAATTACACAATGCTCATGTGGAATAAGATGTCCCAATGTAATATAGTATGGTGAAACTTCCTGGGTCCTTCAACTTTTGAGGCAGCTTCTTTTGTATGATGGTGCTACATTCTTCAATCAAATTCACTGTTTCAAACTCCCCAAGTCTTCATTTCTTGGATGAGATCTCTTTCATGAACTTTATATAACTCGACATTTGCTCCAAAGCTTCAGCAAACGGGATATTAATCTGGATCTTCTTAAATATATCAAGGAATTTAGAGAATTTATCTTCAACCTTCTTTTTCTTAAACCCTTGAGGATAACGTAAGACTGGCTTTACATTTGTAGCTTCTTAATCTCTCGGTAATGGTTGCTCACTTAGTCTTTCACTTTCTTCACCACCTTCAATTGGGTCACTCTTCTTCTCCTCATCTACGGCTGAATTTTCTGTACTTCGTTGTTCTTTTGTAGTTGCTCCTTCAACACATTTTCCACTCCGCAATGTGATGGCCTTGCAATGCTCTTTTGGATTCACCTCAATATCACTAGGAAACTTGTCTCTTTACTAAATCTTAAGCTCTGATGTTAACTATCCAATCTGTACTTTCAAAGTCTTCACTGTAGCCTTAATATTACTTATACTTGTTTCTATGCTATCCATCCAAGCTTCTAATTGCTTGAACCTATTTCTTGACTCTAAGATGAAAGTCTCAAGAAGATCTTGAACATTTTCCTTCTTCTCGGATAGAGGTTGTGAATATCCTGGAGGTGGTTGCAAAACATTTCAGTTGTTAGCATATAAGAAGTTTTCATGAGCTTGCAAATTTGGATGATATGCATTTGCTGTTGGATTTCCTTTATACCCAAAATTGTGGCTATTCACAAACTAAACTTACTCACATTCTAGCTCTTCCCTTGTACTTGAAGTACCAGTCACAAATCCCATTTCATTCGGCATCATCCTTTGATTAGTTAATATAGTGAATTGGTTTGATAGTGCAGAAATATGAGTAGATATTGATGTTAACTGATCAACTTCAAATACCCCAGTTGCCCTCTTCACCGAAACTCGATCGTTTGGCCATTGGTAGTTATTAAAAGCCATGTTATCAATGAGTGAGAAAGCTTCTTGAGCTGACTTGGACATCAAAGCTCCTCCGACTACCGCATTCAAAAGTGTTCTGTTCTTTCCATTAAGTCCATTATAGAACAGTTGAACTTGGAGTCATTTCTGATATCCATACTATAGACACTGACGCAAGATATCTTTAAACATCTCCCATGCTTCATATAATGACTCGAACTCTTGTTGTCTGAAGATTCTAATCTCAGTTCTCAAAATAGCTACCTTCAATGGTAAGAAAAACTTTGATAAAAATGCATCTGCCATCTCAGCCTATGTAGAAATTCCTCCCAGTGTTAAGGTTTGTAAACAATTCCTCGTCTTGTCCCTTAATGAGAAAGGGAATAATCATAGTCAAATTGCATCTTCAGAAATCCCATTCATCTTAACTATATCATAGATTTTCAAGAACATAGACAAATGAGCATTCGGATCTCCTAACTATGAGACTCCGAATTGGTTTTGTTGAACCATGCTAATCAGTGCAGGTTTCAACTCAAAATAATTGGCATTAATAGTCTGTCGAGCAATTCCAGAATAATTCTCATTCACTACTGGTCAAAAGAAATCTTTGATCGCTCTTTTATCCTCGTGATCGTCAGCCATGTTATTCTCCTCTTCTTTTCGTGCTACTCTAATACTTCTAAGTGTACGTTCAATTTTCGGATCAAAATCTGCAACTTTCAAACTTTGTGTCTGGTGCATGCAACCTACAGAAAATTTATAAAATAAAATAAAAACCTATATTAAGTTCATGAATTAGTTCGGGAGTAGTATCAACAGAAAAATAAAACACTTTTCCAACAACGACACCAAAAACTTGTTCATACAAATACATACTGTGTCAAGTTGTAATCCTAAGATAATAGGGTATCGTATCCTCAAAGAAGTAATTAAAATTTTGGTGATTCCTATAAATGACTAACACCAAAGTTTATCTAGGTGATATTTATAAAGGAATAAATCTACTTCAAATTAAATAACAAAAATCATAAAATCAAAAGTGAATACTAATGGCAACCCTTCACAAACTGATATCCAAGATTCATAAGTCTTGAGAACTTATTTCGTTTATTGTAATACTCTATGTCAAATGCTCCTATAACCCTTTAGTAATTAAATGTTTCTAAAACAAGAATTTAAGAATTCAACTCTCTCTCCTGAGTAAGCTATTCTATTTCAAAATTCAATTGTAATATTCCTATTACACATTAAATTAGGAAACGTATTAAACCCCATTCTATTCTTATGTGTTTTCTAGAAGTTTAATAGTCTCCCAACTCATTGACAAATCTAATTGTTCTATCCATTATCTAATTTAATCCCACTTTCCCAAGCAAAGGATTAAATTTGAACATCATTCAATTTATGGCTAGTGAATTTGAAAGCATTAAGCATAGAACACAACAAATAAACATTCATCAGTGAACATCCATAACATATAGCATTTAACATGGAGATATCAATAAACTACATCAATTCTCTAGGTTAAATAATTAGCGTAGTATGGTTTTAATAACATCAACAAAAATCCCAACAATATTCATGGGGTTTTCACAAACAACCAAAAGAGTATAAGAAAAAAAGTGAAACTCCTAAATCTCAGCCTTTTATCTTGAATCTCCTTGCTTGCTTGATGAATCCATATTGTTTTCTTCTATTTTCTCAGCCTTCAAAAGTGTGCCAAAAGTCTTTTTTGAATCGTGCCCTAAGTATATCTTTTATAAGGGAAAAGTCCTAGATGCATAATGAGTTTAAAAAGGGAAATTTGCAAAATTTGGCATTTAGGTACTGTAGTTGGAACTGTAGTGCCAGATTTATGGAATTTAAGACCTGTTGGGGCAGGGACTTGATGCTGCAATACCAGAAATGGCACTGCAACCCCAAATTTTTGACTTAGAGATGACAATCTGTGTTCTAACTGCGTCTGTCTACTAACTTTAACCCTGATTTTCATGTTCTTAACGACGTCAATTGGTTTCTACTTCTTCATAAAAGTTTTAGAACTCTTTATCCTCTTTTTAACGAGACTTAAATCATCAAAATCAGATTGTTTTGGAGGAAGTTATTGCCAACGCACCAAAACTGTTGATCAAAAATGCCTGTTTTCTCAACTTTTGGGAATTTGGCCCTACAACACAAAAACAAATAAAAACTCATCAAAACATCATATAACAACTCAGAAATAAGCAAAATATAAACCAAGAAATATTAAGAAAATTCAACTAATCAATGTTCAAATATAATTATCGAGTATTAAACACTATATTAAGACTTAAGAATTAATTTAAGAAAATTTTAGTTGATAAATAGTTGAGTATGATAAAGATTTACTTGTAGTATTCATCGAACCTTTAAGTTTTGGAGAAAATTTCACCCTAATCAAGGCTAACAATTGGCCAAGAAAGTATCAACACTTGAATAAGGATGTAAGATTTTATGTTTACAGAGAAAATGGTGCAAGAAGAGGTGTCAGATAGGGGTAAATATAGTGCCAAAAATGTAGGAGAGCAAACGCTGGAAGTCAAAGTTAGGGTAAGGAATCAGAAGAAAACTAGTCTAGGGAACCCACCTAGGACTGATGCCAAAATTGTCTTGATTGTTGCCTGACATGGCCCAGGTTCCTCCTTAATTTGCAAATCGACACTTGTTTCATCAAAAACTAGCACTGGATATGACTTTGCCCTCCTAAAAATGTTATTTTTACCTTCTTCTGGAATCTTCTTTCTTCTAATGTCTCAAAGACACTTTTGTAAATTCAATAGGCATTATAAATAATGGCTAAACCCCTGAAATGATCATTCTTCTTCTTCCTCTCTCAATTCTCCTTATACTCTCCTCCCTGCGTCTTTGTAAATTCCTTCCTTCATGTTTCTTCAAATCCTACCATTTAAACTCTAATTTTTCACTCAAATCCACCATAGCTCAATGGCCTCTAAATTTTACAAGCTTTATTTTTTTATTTAGCAAGAATTTGACAAGGTAGAAAACTAGGGTTTTGGTCATTTTGAAATTTTCTACTATCGGTAAAGATTAAAGCTTCCTAAGGCTCAAATTGAGTTATTGATAAGATTTTTAGCCCATTTCAAGTGTTTATTTCATATTTGATTAATTTAAAAATTAGGATTTAATATTCAATTAGGGCTTTTGAGAATTTAGAGTTTAATTCCAATAATTTGGGATAGAATACATTGGTTTCAAGTTAGCATAAGTTAATTAGAGAATAAATGATGGGAAAATAGAATTGAATTTAAGAAAATTGACATTAGGTCATAAGGTAGAACTTCATTAAGTTATGAATTTAATGAATGAATGTTATTAGGAAATTAACTATGGGAGTTCATTGTTGAAAATTGATTAAATTATTGAAAATAAATTAAACCTCAATGGTCAAGTGTCAAATAGGAAACCCAAGATTAGAATTCATAATTATGGCATATGGGATTGTATTATTATTATTTTAGGTATAGGAATTAATGTGGTTATTGGTATATATATGAATTAGGCATTAATAACACGAGAGAAGAGCCTATATGAAGTGAGGGATTATTGAGAATTCTTACTAGGGCTGAAACCAGACTGGGATCTGTTTTTTTTTTTTTTTTTGGATGAACCAGCACCTGGTCCGATTTAAACTGGATTTGAATTTTATAGTCCAGATCCGGTCTAGTTTAAACAGGAGATCGAAATATCGATCTCCTATTTAAACCGGACCGAAACTCGATTTAAATCGGGTACTGATTTTTATAATTAAAAATAAAAATTTTATTATTCTTACAATTTAATCCCTATTTTTTAAATAAATTTTAAAAATTTTGCGTTTTAATCCAAAAATTTTAAAACTACCATAATAATTTAAAAAATATGAATAATTATACAAAATAAGTAAATATCTAAATTCAAATAATAACTAATTAAACTTCTAACAATTAAATAATAAAATTATCCTTATAAATATAGATAAATTTAAAATTAAGTAAGTAACATATTTTTCAAGATTGTCCAACCAAACAAGAAAAAATATAAATATACATAACAATTAAACATCTCTTCATGATATAATTATACAAAAATAAAAAATTAAAATCCAATCTAAGTAATAACTAATTGAATATCTCTTCATAAAACAATAAAATTATCATAATTAATACAAACTAATTCAAATAAAAAATTCATAATTCATCATCTTTAATTTCAAACAACAACAACAAAAAATCAATCTCTTATATCACCTGCCTTATAAACAATTTTAATTTCAATTTTATTGTCTAACTAAGAAGACAGCCCCAAATAAACTTAAAGATTGCCTCTTCAATAAAGAACTTGCACTGACTGTACGAGAATATGATCCAGTTCTTCCAAATATAGAGTTGGTAGTACCACAATCCATGACCCTTCAGCCAAACCAAAGGATTCTCTCTAGCTGCAATAAAAATCTGTGATGTTTATACAGTGAAGAAGAATATGTGAAAATTATACTGACGTAAGTGCTGATGATAATAATAATTATTTGTAATTTCTGTGAGTGTCAACAAATCCTCTCCTTATAATAACGAAAAGAACAAGTGATACCATTTTCAACTACTCCTCTTCTAAAAGCTAACATACATAAGCAAAAAAACAAGTGATGCCACCTTCACTAATCTTTTTCTTACAAATTGTCAAGCTTAAAAATTCAAAGATACAAGCTAACAGATATTTGTATGCAGTAACACAAGCTAAAAATCATGTAAGAGAGAGACATAGGTACAAAATGTAGACCTATACGAAATCATCAACCAAAAGCTGTAATGTAATTTTTATTTTTTCTTAATTATATACAAATACCTTGGTTCTCAACCAGAGGAAGTCACAAATTTTAAAATATTTGAGCATCAAAATTATTAGGCCTACCCAAGATCTCCAATGAAAAGAAAAACATTGACGTTAAAGGGTTTTATATCAAGAAAAACCACCAAGTCACAAAAGTTATTACAACCATAATTATAGTATTTTCCCTTCAAGGCAAAACCATAATTACAACTAATCTTAATAAAACTTAGCCACTGAAATCATAACAAGTTGTGCTTCACCTTTAATAAGGAAACTCTAATAAAAAAGTTCATACTAAAAAATTTTTAAAATAAGAAATCAATAAAATAAAGAAATAATTTATATAAACGAAACACTTTCAGAAACTTAGAAGTCTATTTTGCAGGGTAAAAGTATGTAATATTTTTCGAAGAAATAATAAATAAAACAGAACGAAGCACTAGCAGAATGGAAAACATGAAAACAGAGAAAAGTAGTCTAAATACTCCAGCACACAACTATAATTGAAAAAGAATGTTATACAATACAAAGTAATAGTGTGCAGTTTTTATTGATGTCTGCTACATCTATACTTTTCAGTGTTCTCATTTAGGATCCTTTTCCTTTTTCTTAGTTTCTCATAGTTTCACAGTCATTTTATGGGGCTAGGCTTCCTATGTCCCCCCTGTCAGTACTTCCTTTTTTATTTACACATTTAAAACTGACTTGAAACATACATAAACCTCTCTTTATTTTAGCACTATCGAATATACCTCTTTTAGAATTTCTAGAAAATAATGAAACATAAAATAAACCTGACATGCAAAACAAAAATGGAAATGGAAATTTGTAAAAGACTGAATAAAAATGCATGTTAAAAGAAACCAATTTCACCAGTGCGTTCTAAAAGTAATGAAAAAAGGACATTTAGGTGAAATATGACATATATGTGTGTGTATATATATATATGAGAATGGAATTGACTAATTTCCACTAATCTAATAGTACATTTATCAATACAAAACTTGAAATTTTTTACATAGAATTTAAAATCTTCAACACTAAAGTTCAAATCTAACTGAAAACTCTTAACAAAAGAGTGAAACTTTAACTTAAAAACTAATCCAAAAACTTGAAATTTAATCAGTATAATAGCGAATCCCAATATTAAGATCTAAAATGGTAAAACAGTAATCCTGAGGCTACCAGAAGTACCAACGGGCCATGTCTATTTTTCAAGAAGCTTTTGTAAACTCTAGATAATTACATGGCGTAGAAATAATAATTGCTTGCTAGAGCATTAAGGCAACAAAGTTGGCCAGTAGTGGTCAGGATCTCCTTCAAGATTGCAGGAGGCCAACGGGAAAAAGGAAACGAAGCAAAAAACTCTGACCATACACAAAGAGATATTTATATGATATAGATTTTTAAAAAAATGAACAAAATTCACCATTCACCATAACCAACATAATCCTATCACAACGAAGAAAACAAAGACATAAGAACGTATACAACCATAAAAGCAAGCATCCCATTTTCTTCTTCTTTCTTCTTATATTTACTTGACCAAAACAACAACAAAAACAAAATCTTCTATTTTCCTCTCTCTGTTTCTTAGCATAGAAAAAATCTTTGTATTGATTGATCGAAATTTGTGAGCAAACCAAAACCAAGGAAGCATACCATAGCCACTACTAATTTGAAAAGCATTTTGTAGAGACACTTACCTATCAAACCAATGACAGACAAACGTGAAAGATGGTGAGGAGATAACACCAGCAGCAGTAGCGATGAAGACAAGAGTCGAGAGTTGAGAGAAAAGGGATTGACGATTAGGGGTTTGGCAAAAAAATAAATAACTAAATTATTTATATATAATAAAAACCAGGTACCGAATAAAAATCGGCACCCGTTGAGTTAGGACAGGATCCGATCCTATTTGAAATTGGATCCAGATTTTAGGACCGAATCCAGTTCTAATTAAAAAGATACTAGATTTTTCGGATTCGGATCGGTACCCGAAAAAATCAGGTTTTTTGAACAGCCCTAGTTCTTACCCTTCTTATGAGTGAGTAAGCTCTTATGTGTATTTTCTTATTTTTAACCCCTTTTATATAGATAAATTGTTTTACAAATTCCAAATAGTTTTGGTTGTTTTTGATTAATATAAATTACAAATGGCTTAAGGATTATATGACTAATATATGACGTCAATGTATATTTCCGAATGCATATATTATGCTAAATGATTTCCATTTAAGGATGGTTTATAAATGATCATTTGAAAATGTTATATGGAATGTTTTAATAATTATAAGATTTATAATTTCATACTTGGATACGTATGTGGTTACATATAGAGATATGACTAGTGTGCTGGGATAGATATATTTTATATAATTATAGGATAGTAGCCTAGATAGTAGCTGTCTAGGTGAGTTTTATACCAATAAGACCGTTATAAAAGAAGGTTGTGGTATTCTTGTGATCAAAGTATTGGCCTACTAGGGTGAATATATTGAGAACAGTCACGAGTAGTATTATCACATGACTATTCAAGGCCAACATCAGTGATGAGCGAGATTTTAAATAAAATCTACATGCATATCATTTATTTTTAAATAAAAACAATGTTTTGTGTAAGATCATCATTGGTTTTTGCATGAAAAAAAAAAACTCACTGATGGTCTTAGGATTATTCTTGACCAAAATAATTGTGAGACAAAAGGAGTTAGCCCAATAATTTTGAAATGAATGGTCTAAGCATTTAGAAAACTTAAAGGTTTTATCATAAATTTTTTATTTTATATCCTTTTTACAATAAAATGTTATATATACATTTATATAAATATTATAAATAAATATTTTCTTTATTGGTTCACTTATGGAGTATAAAATCGTATATTTATTTTAAGGTTTATTGTTTATTCATAAATTTGGGTTCAGTTACAATAAATTGACTTCAATTATATTATTTAGGAGGCAAAATAGATATGTTTGAGATTAAATATAATATCTCATGTTTTAAGGGTATTGTTGTAGCCTAAGTTTCGAAAACTTATGCTAGTGGCAGTAAACTTAAAAGCACCCTGTAGTTTTTTTGCTTTATCATGGTTTAGAACATTTCAATTTAGATGAATTTTTTAGAAATATAATACAATAATCTACAACTCTTATGTTGACCACTCCTCTCAATTAAATCATTTTTTTGTCAAAACAATAGACTTTCGAACCATTTCTCAATGGTAGTGGACCTCTGCATAGTGTTAGGTTTTTAGGTTATAAATTTTCATGGGTTAGCATGCTGCTATTTAGATGAATTTTTTTAAAAATATAACACAATAATATATAGCTCTTATGTTGACCAATTCCTCGATTAAATTATTTTTTAGTCTAAACAATAGACTTTCAAAGGATTTCTCAATGACAGTACGCCTTTGTACATTATTTGGCTTTTAGATCATAAATTCCTACAGCAAACTCCAAATGGCCTAATTCTTGAACCATTGAAAATGTACGACAGTAAGCTACAAGTTAAGAAATAGAAAAATCAAAGATACGAGGGTGGTTCTGTAGTGGCTGGGCTACCCAACTCATAAATGGGTACCTCAGAGTCCAATTTTGGGTTAAGGACTTTAAGAAGTCTCCTCCTCTTTTCTTTTTCTTTTTTTTTTCATTCTTACCACCTCTATATATTTCTTAAAATCCTAGAATCTGTTTCTTTAGATTTGATTATAACAAGCTTGTAATCATCAAATCAACTTCAAAATTTTAATCTAGAGATTGATTAAGGTAAGATGTTGTGTTGATTTCTTTGATTTAATTAGGATTCATAAAATCCAAATTTAATTAATTTTTTATTTCATGGTGATGTGAGTTTATGGATGTCATAGAAGCATGTCTAGGATTTTGTGAACTTACTAGTGATGAGTATTGAGTTGTTTAAAGTTTGTTATAGTTTGGAAACCCTAAAATCGTAAGAAAGGAGATGATGAATAGTAATAAAAGATTTTATGATTCTAAGCATAAATGGTTTTTCTAGGTTAATAGGTTGAGGCTTGATTTCATGGTAAAAGCTTTGGTTACCCCAGATGTGATATTAAACTTTATATGATAGTGTTTATTCATGCTAGTATAAACTCTGAATGAGATGTTGTAAGAGGTTATAGAAACTGAAGGCATAAAGGTATAACATATACAAAATTAAGCTTCATACCTACTCGAACAAGCTCACACCAAACTTGGCAATGTGCCTGTTCTATAAAATATTACTGTTAAAATTAAGCTCGTTTTTTTATACTGTAACTCAAGTTCACTTAATCTGAATTAAGTTATATCAAATCCTGAGTAATGTTTCTATTATAAGTTACCTTTCATGTGATAGTTGCTATTTATATAAAATAATTTTAGAAATTAGGCTTGATTTTGAGTGATTAATCTTGAGAAATATTAGGCATAACATTGATTATATAAGCAATAGATTGCGAAAATTTAGAATTTGGGGACCTTAGCCGCATAATAGAAGTTTAGTCAATTTTATATGTGTTATGTTTATTATTCTAAAGATATTTGGTAATATCATATTATCGATACTCTGGAGGAGAGGTAGTCTAACCCTTATTGATTTACACTTTATTCAATCAGTGACAACAAGCTATGTGGAATAATTATATTTTATTTATGTTTTTAAATGTGATGTATATATATGTTTATGAATGTAATTATGTATATGGAAATGATATGCTGTGCTATTGAGAAACTTTGGAAGTGTTAATGTTCTATATATAGAATTCAGGCTAGAAGTAGACCTAATATGAATTTTAGATATATTTTCTCCATGTATGATACATATGTATGTGATTTTATACATGTTCATATGCCACAGTATTACTATGATTATCACTTTGTCAAGTCAAATGTGTAACCCTTGGCATAGATCGTTCCTCTTTATACTCAAGTGTGCAACCTCGGATATGGACTAGCCAAAGAAGATAAGTTTATGATATATGATTATGTGTTTATATTCACGTATATAACCATACCTGTTATATGTATGGAAAGGTAGATAGATTAGTAACTATGTTTAAGTTTTTTTGTTTCCTTAAATTATTCATATAATGATTTTATTGATATTTTCTTTTCACTCACTAAGTCTTCCTTAGACTTACTTCTTCTCTTCCATCTAGTTTTGTAGGTTTCTTAATATGCCTAGATGTATAGTAGATTTTCATGAGGGCGAACCAGTAAACCAAGATGCTGACATTCAGTCATTTAGATTTTTGTGTCCATTTTTGTATAGTTAGTTGATAATTGGGCATGTATCCCTAATATATATTTTTTTAACATTCAAACATGTTAATTTTGATTATGGATTATAAGTTGTATGATAGAATAAGGCTGAAGTGGACAAGTTAGTCTCTTTTCTTATCAATTGTACTTCAAGTATCAAAGTTGGTATCAAAATATAGTTTAGAGGTCTATGATTGTATAGGTAGGGTAGGGTCTTGTATATGGTATGTTCAAGATACTTATATATAAGGTATTACCTAGGATCTAATCTACATGGTTTGCCTTATAAATTTTTATTAAACTTATAGAATTTTTTGATAGATTAATCTTCTTATTTGTTATGAATTTAGATAGTCATTCCTCTTTAAAGACACGTTAGTACCAGTAGGGCGCCTTAGGCCAACGCCCTTAACTAAGGCTTTTTTGTACCTTGAGAATTTACACATAGGGGTCAAGAATATCCTCACAGAAGAAGAGTTGAGGATATAGTAGAGGGAGTAGTTGAGAGGGCAATAAGCCTAACCAAAATATTGTTGTAATAGGGATGCAACATATATAGTAGACTATAAAAACGATAGTAGAAATGTTGAGACAATAACAATAGCAATAGCAATAACAACCTCCAGTACCCTCTGTTCTAACTCTCATCCCAATTTTAGTTCTAGTTTCATCAACTTAGAGATAGGAAGTGGTAATGACATTTTTGAATTTCAAAAAAATGAACCTAGCTATATTTCTTGAGATGAGACTCGACTCTAACCTAACTAGATTTCTTGAAGAGTCCAATAAAATTTGCACTACTTTAGGGTGCTTCCTACTAAAGGCTATTTAGCTTGTAGGGTTTCAACTCTAAGATATCACTTATAAGTAGTATACCTCCTACTTACAAAATAAAGGAGAATTAAGACAACCCTTAGAGTAGCCAAAGTTCATCTTTACAATCTTGACTTGCTTCCTCCCTAAGAGCCTTAAAGATACAAAGGTTAAAGAGTTTGAACAGCTAGTCCAAGAGGAAAATATATCGATGGCTAAATATGATATGTGTTTTATATGCCTTTTTTACTAGCCTTTCACTTGGTAAGTACTGAGGAGATGAAGGCTCAGATTTATAAATGGGCTTCGAGATTATCTGTATCATTTTATCCTAAATTCAAATACTACTTCTTACTCGTAAGTTCTAGATACTGTTTATAGATTTGAGACAAGGGTTTAAGATAAGCAAGTAGAAAGAGAATCTCGTAAGAAGCCAAGATCAAATGAGCCAAAAAAGTCCCATCAGTTAGAGTAGGGCAAATATAAAAGTGAATTTTTTGCCAGGAGTATAACTTTTAGAGGAGGGTCTTCTAAGGGTAGAGTTTTTAATAAACAATTTACTTAGTGTGTCAATTCTCCAGTGGCATCTTCTGCTTTAGTAGCATAATCTTTATACTTTTGTTCCAACACTGTGGATGCCTACATATTCATCAGTGTCTAAAGGGCTCGAGTTCTTTCTATCGTTATGGGCAAGTAAGCGATATTAAACGAGATTGCCTTTTGAATCAGTCAAAGCCAGTTGCTAGTTGGCCTTCCTCTATATTAGCACCTATGTACCTCCAAGAGTTAGAATCATAAAGATTAAGGATTCATGGATGAAGGTTACCTATTACGGAATAGAAGATAGGCTTCAGCTGCATGAAGTTCAACCAGAGTTTTGGCTCTAACCCCTCAGGATGCTCAGGCATCTAATGGTATAGTTATAGGTATATGAGAGAAAGAACACTTTTGGAGGCTGGAAAACATACTAATAGCATCAAATCAAAACTTGCTTCACACAAAACCTAATGTACAAAATTTACTGCAAGTGTATAGTGTCAATTTATAATCTTAGTTAAGTAGTGTATCATCTCTACAGGGAATACATAATCCTATTAATGCCTATAATAAAAGCAACACTAAATTTTATCTAGAAAAACAACCTAGAAGGAATTAAACTAAATTAATTAAGAATAAAAATAATAATAAACTAAATTAATGATAAAAACACATTTATGCAAACTGGAAAAATCAATGAAAATGAGATTAGATAATTGATTCATCTATTGTTTTTACCTTGTTTTAATTGCCACTTTAAAGTTCTAATTGAATGATGTTTATAAAACAAAAAATATGTATTCACTCCCTCTCCCAAGGTAAGTGATTCTATCTTTCAATCTAATCGTAATATCCCTATTTTTAATTAAATTGAGAAATACATTAATCTAAGTTCTTTTTGTTAAGATTTCTAGAAAATGAATCGTCTTCCAATTAATTGACAAATCTAGTCATATGGTTCTTGGTCCAATCTAAATCCCGCTCTCCCGAATCCAAAGATTTAAATTTTAATTCATCCAAATTATAACCAGTGATTTCAGAAGCATTAAGTATTAAACAACATAAATAAATATCATTCAATTCATTCAACACTTATATATGACAATTAAAACGAGTTCAACAATGGATTATATCAATCCTCTATATTAAAGATCTAGCCTAACATGGGTTGTAAGAAATCAACAATAATTATAACAAAACTCATGAGTTTCAATAATTAAATTAAGTGAATACAAGAGAAAGAAAGTAAAACTCTTTAATCTCCAGTCTTCAATTTTGAAACTCCTTGTTTTCTTGTTAAATTTGATGTTGTTAGGGTGTTTTCTAGTCTTTAAAGTGTTCTTTTCATCCTCACTTTGTGTCAAATACGTCCTCTATTTATAAAGTTTTAAACCCTAGGCTTAAAAGGGAAAGAAAAGGAGAAGAATCATAAAACACAAAAGTTCTAGCATGACTGGCATTGTAGTGAGTTGTTGCAGTGCCGTGCTTTCTATTTTTTATGCCCTAAAATCTCTCAACCTTAGCATTCTATCTCCCTGTAACATTAGATGAATTCCATCCCTATTTTGAAGGTTATAACAATTTCAAATAAACTCAATTTCTTTATAAAGTTGTTCTTGAAGTTATCTTTCTTAATTCTGATGTCTCTACTCCAAAATATCCTTATTTTACTGAACACTGCTCATTTTTAGCGCTTTGGTAGCATCTAAAATCCTAAAAGTATGCACCATTGTTATTGACATCCCCTTTCTTGACTATGGATCTTTATCTTTAATGGCTGAGTTTGTCTTTATGTCGATTAAAAGAATGTTCAAGATGGTCTGCTAAAATATAAGGCTCAAGGGGGACATATACTGACTTAATTCTATTCGAGATCATGGATTTTGATATAATTCTAGGCATAAATTGGTTGTCCAAGTATCATGCCGTTTAAATTGCCATTAGAAAAAGATTTGATTCAGTTCCTATAATTTAAGATTATCCTGATATTTTTTCTGATGAATTATCCAATTTATCCCTTGATAGATAGATTGAATTTGATATAGAAGTTGTCATAGAGACTTAGCCTATTTTGATTCCTCTATATCGAATGGCTCTAACAGAGTTAAAAGAATAAAAAATTGCAAGACCTACTTAATAATGGCTTTATATATCTACGCATATCTCTATGGTATATTCCAATTCTGTTTGTGAAAAAAAGAAGGATGGAACTTTATGGTATTGCATTGATTATAAGTGGCTAATTAAAGCTACTCTTAAAAACACGTACCTATTGCCATGTATAGATAATTTGTTTGATTAGTTGTATGGAGTTAAGTGTTTTTTCATGATAGACCTTCATTTAGGGTATCATTAACTTTGAATAAAGAAGGAAGATATCCTAAAGACAACTTTTTGTATATGTTATGGCTACCATAAGCTCTTGGTAATGTCTTTTGGGCTTACTAATGCACCAGTTGTATTTATAGATTTGATGAATAAAGTGTTTAATCTTTTTCTGGATTAGTTTGACATTATATTTGTTTAAGTAATTTTGATGTATACCTAGAGCATTAAAGAACATGAAAAACATCTTCATTTGGTTTTATAGACTTTAAGAGAACAAAAACTTTATGCTAAATTTTTGGAGTGTGAATTTTTGTTATCTAAAGTCATATTCCTAGGCCATATGGTATCCAAAGAAAGGATCAATATAGACAGTAAAAATATTAAACCAGTACAAAGTTGGCTATACCTAACTAATATGATCTAAAGGAATTGTTTTTTAATACTAAATAATCTCTCGTCCAAAAATTATTCTTGGATTTGATTGTACTTCTACCTCTTCCATTTCAACTCATGAAAGATAATCAGCAACTATATTCTTACTACCTCTTTTATCATAGATTTCTATATCAAACTCTTAGAATAAAGGAATCCACCTAATCAACAAGTTTAACATCCTATTTTTCATAAATAAGCACCTAATTGTTGCATAACCCATGCAGATAATCACTAAGCTTGAAACTTCTCAATTGTAAACACCATTACTAACATCTCCTTTTCAATAATGGTATAATTCAGTTATGCTTCATTTAACATTTGGCTAGTATAGTAAATAACCTAAAACATCTTATTTTTTTGTTGTCCAAGCACTACAACCTACTGCAAAATTACTTATATTGCACATAATCTCAAATTGTTTATACCAATATAGTGTAACCATTATAGGTGTTGATACTAACTTTTTCTTAATACTTCTAAAAGCATCCCTACATAACTCATCAAATTTAAGCATCACATCTTTCTCTAGGAAATTATATTTGCTACCTTTAGAAAAACTTTAATGAATCTCTAATAAAATCAGACATGGCCTAAAAGCTTCAAATGCCTCTCAACTTTATTAGTGGTGGTAGTTGTTGAATAATTGATATCTTGGCCTAATCGACTTTGATTCTTTTGACACTTAGTGACTTAAAACAATGCCCTCTTTTACCATGGAATGACACTTTTCCCAATTAAGTACTAGGTTCTTCTCTTCACACCTTTGTAGCATCATGGCAAGATTATGAACATAAGGTCAGTGATGTCCCAAATAAAGAGAAATCATCTATGAACACCTCCATAAAATCTTTAATCAAGTAAAAAAAGATCACCATCATACACCTTTGAAAAGTTACTATTGCATTATAAACCAAACATCATTCGTTGAAAAGCAAAAGTACTACATGCATAGGTAGAGGTTGTCTTTTCTTGATCCTTCAGGTATATTAAGATTTGATAATAACCTAAATATCCATCAAGAAAGCAATAACACTTATATCCTTCCAGCTAATATAAAATTTGATAAATAAATAACAATAGAAAGTGATTTTTTTTATCTGGCTTTGTTTAACTTCTAGTAATCTATATACACTTTCCATCCTGTTACTGCTCTTGTTAATATCAACTCATTCTTCTCATTCTTAATGATTGTTGTTCCACTTTTCTTGGGTACCACTTGCATCAGACTTACCCATAACTTTTAAAATAGCATAAATAATAATGGTATTCAAAAATTTAGCAATTCAACCCTAACAACCTCTTTCATTATTAGATTTAACCTCCTTCGACACTAAATCGTAGGCTTATATTCATTAGAATTTTATGCATGTAAAGAGTAGGACTAATGCTTTTGATTTTCGAATATAACCACTTAAGAGGGCTGATTTATGTTCCTTCAAGACACTCAACAACTTAACTTCTTGCACTTGTGTCAGTAGTGATGAAATAATGATAGAGAGAGTTGAATTTTAACCTAAGAAAGCATACTTAAATGATTGGCTAATTTTTTCAAAAATTAGTTTTGTATTTGTCACCCACTTGACTTGCTCAATATTCTCATCAATAATTGTTCTTTGATCTACCAATTCCTTAAGTATGAACACCCTCTTCTCACCTTCTTCTCTAACTTCACCTAATCCACTCCTATTTTCTACTACCAAATGCTTATATTTATGAAAATTAGAGATTTTAGTAGGTTCTTTGCTGAAAAATTAGGGAATATTATATCCATACAATTTGATATAACATCTACCCTTTTACAGGATTGATTACTAGTTAAAAATTTCAAAGATTGTTAGATATAGGACCTAACTTCTTCCTTATTAATCTAATGAGTGATATTTCCATCATATACATCTATAAGAGCTCTTTTGGTTTCCAAGAAAGGTCAACCAAGAATAATAGGAATCTTTTAGTCTTTTTCTATATTTAAGATCATAAAATCAACCCAAAAATTAAATTTATCCATTTTTACTAGAATATCTTGAATCACTTCTTTTGGAAATGAGAGTAATTGATTTGCTATTATAAAGATATGGTGATGGGTTTTACCTCTCTCAAATCAAACTTTTGAAAAACTAACAAAGATATAAGATTGATGTTAGAATCAAGGTCGCACAATGCCTTCTCAATGTTTAAATTGCCATTAGTGTAGAGCATATTAAAGTTACCTAAATCCTTCACTTTTAGGGATAACTTCTTTAAAGAATCGCATTGGATTCCTCTGATAATTTCACTATTTCATATTCCTCTTCCTATAGTTCGACATTTGCTCTAACGCCTTAGCTAATAGGATTTGCAGATGTTAAAGAATTTCTTGAATTGATCATTGAACTTTTTCTTTTAAAAATTTTGTTGGAAAGGTATTGGTGGGGGCTTAATAGGTAGATTATCTAGAAAAGTAATTCTTGATCTCCATTTTCACTGGCTTTTTAATTGACTCTTTCAACTTCTTCGCCACTTTTTACCCTTCAACTTCTTCCTTTTCTTCACTTGGCTGCATCACTTTTTCTTGGTTTAGTTTCCACTTCTATTTTACTTTGCAAGGTAATGGTATTGTATTCGATCTTTCAGATTTTTCTTTGTATCATTAGAAAATTTTTCAATTGATTGTTTTTTTATTGCCTTAGTAAGTAGATGAATTTGTACTTTTAAGAAGTTTATCATATCTCTCATATTACTATAATGAGTTTCAATGTTGTCAATCCTTACTTCACTCTTGTCAAACCTTTCATGGGTTTCATTAATAAATGTGGCCTTGAGCTCTTCCAATGAAGGTTTCTTTTTTATTAGATTAGCAACAAAAATCGATGATCTTGTAACATATTTCTTATATTTTTATAGGAAAGGTTTTCATGATATTTTAGTTTTAGATGATAATGATTGGCTAGACTGTTTTTGCAAAAGTTGAAATTATGGTTCTTGATAAATTGTACCTACTTTTGCTCTTATTTATTGTTGTTATTTAACTTGCCCAGCAACCTTCACAAAGCAAAGAAACACCTTCACAGCAATTCACTTCTAGCAACACCTTCAGCTACCTCCTGAACCATTCTCTCGTGCACAAAGCAATACCAGCAAACTCACCAGAATCTCAGCAAAGTAATAAACATAACAACAGGAAGATAAAATCACAAAGAAAAATGAAAAGAAAATTTAGAAAAGCAGAAGAACCCGAGAACTCCAAGAATGCTTCTGTATTCTTTTATTATCTCCAAGAAAACAATGAGAACAATGAATGAATCAGTGTGTACATTCTGTAGTCAATATACAAGTAGTTAAAGGCTCCTAACTCAGCTCCTAATCCAGCTAAGAATCCAGCTAACATAAATCCTAGCTGTCAAGATTCAATACCAAGAAATCAAGAATCAAGAATATCAATCTTGATTTCTTGCTTGCTGACTCACTACTTCACTTAACAGAACAACCAAGCTACATTCTGACTTCCAGCAGCTTGCTCACGTGCATTTAACACACACACACACAACTTGAACATTTGATCACATTACATTTACAAATGAGGAGAAAGATGATGATTGATGAACAATAGTTAAAAAAGTTGATAAAGCTAACCTCTCGCTTATTAGATTTGACTCTCTTTTATAAGTATGGCTATCATGTGTTACAAATTTTTCTACGTGAGTTTTTAGAGAATAGGATTAAGGATTTGCAGGATGGTTGTGTCCATTGTTGGATTTATTGATTGTTATAATCATTATAATATGCTTTTTCTATTTTGATAGCCTATATGCAACAGGTTTTTGACAAATAGTGGTGTCGTGAAAATCTTGAAAAGGGAAAATGATTGTAATGCTTAATATGCGATCTCTTCTATCATAGTTTTATTTTTAATTAATGTTAGTTGGTGGCAATGAGTGAGAAGATGGTGGCTTCTATCTTCACAAGAAGAATCTTAACTCCTTGTCCAAAGTAATAAGTACTTGGGTTATTTAGACATATGTCACAAAGGATTTAAATAGTATTTAGACATGTTGACGAGATTTTAACCTTGGATGTTGCTATATTGTTGACTTACAAATCTCTAATCATGTGATCAAAATGATATCGTAGTTAACGTGATTATGTGAATAAAACTCCCGTCTGTTAACTATAGAGTTGTTTTGACTTATGAGCCAGGATCTTTCATTGACTACTTCAAACACCTGGCTTGGGTCTATTCTTATCGTTTAATTACTCTTGATTTCCTTTCAAATAGGTATAATTATATTATAATTATTGAATTGATAATATTAAATAATATTTTAGATTTTGATTATTTAATTTATGAATCTAATATTTCAACATTTATCTTTAATTATGTAGTTGTGACACTTAAACTCGGAGAGAAAGAATGCTACTATTTCTTTTACTTTCAACTCAACAAATACAAAGCAAGAATTGAGTT
This sequence comes from Trichilia minutiflora, assembly GCA_035590515.1. NCBI lineage: Eukaryota > Viridiplantae > Streptophyta > Magnoliopsida > Sapindales > Meliaceae > Trichilia > Trichilia minutiflora. The sequence goes on along the minus strand of JAVXUL010000008.1, from coordinate 13,214,764 downwards.
TATATAGGAACTGGCTAATCCTAATTACAAGATTAAACTATGTTAGAAACCTACACTTGTAATTATCAAATGGATAAGAAAATTCATCAAAATCAGTGCACTGCAGCTATTATGTACAATTGTACGATACAACTCATCACCAACGTGGACTAGCAAAGCTGAGGTGTCATTGTGTCTCTCAGACTGAATTCTTTAAGCTTGACTCTGCTTTCTTCTTTGAACCTTGAATTAAGATGCAATCTGCTTCAATTCGGTCATCTTTACAACCATAATATTGCATAAAAAACAAAGATGCAAAATTGTAAAGTGATTATACAAATTAATGTGATTGTTGTATAATTCTTTCTTTTACAAAAATTCACGTAAAAATAAACAATTCATTCTATTCACGTTTGGTGTGTAGGAAATGGATTTGTCACATTTCATAGTCCCAACTCGAGCATATATTTTAGGAATTGGGTGTGGGCAGAATCAACTTTTTATTGGACAGAGGAGTTCTATTATAAGAATACTTTTATGTGTATAACATATTCACACAAGTACTGCAACATTTACCCAAAATCTTCAGTCTTACACGGTTCACACTGAAAGCACAATAAATACCAAACAGTCCAATTTGTATGTTCCAACTTCCAAATTCAAGGAGGGGCACCGCACCCTGCCTCACTGTCTATTTCTTTCACACCAAGAAATCTACTAGTACTGAACTCTCACTGTTTATTTCTTTTACGCCAAGAAATCTACTAGTAATGTGACTCTCAAATGTGGTGTCAGTTCATCTTCCATTTCATCCCATCTTCTTAAAAAGCCGAAAAAAAAGAAACAAAAGTCCATGATCCACCACTGCAATAATTTTGTATATAAAGCTCACCATTGATCTTGGACTTTTTAAGTCTCTTTACTTTACCTTTTGTTAAAGGCTATAAACACCGAATGTCGAAAAAACCTATTTCTTGCTCAAATACCATTTATTAATTCTAGAAATGGACGGACTTACAGAGATTGGTTTTGAAGTCAGAGAAAAGATTATGTTTTACCCGCTGATGGCGGAATGCCTACAAAGAGACTAGCCCATTTTCTCCGACCAAGCAAGCATAATCTCCGTTTGATGCTTCAGTCTTTCAGATTCTTTCTCCTCCTTTTTCTTTTTTTTTTCTTTTAATATGTTTTAAATGATATAGGGTAATAATACTGAAATATAATAAATAATTTTAAAATTCATAAAAATTTATATATAAGTAGCATTATTATTTAAAGAATAGTAATTCAAGAATGACATAAATTTTATGATTAGTAAAATAATTAATTAGTATATCTTATTATTTAATTAATCAAATTCATGTCACCATTTTGAGATTCATACTTTAATGTGTATAGACATATTTATAAAAGTACCTCAACGTAAGCAAGCAGTTCTATACAGTACGGATGAAATTTAAAAAATATATAAAAATAATTATTTTTTAAAAATAATCATATTTAAAAAATATTAATCAATTAAATTAAAGATATGCCTTTTAAATAATTTTATTTTTATTCGAAAATTAATTTTTTGTTACGTTAAAAAATATATTATAGAACACGATATATTTACAAACTAACTTTTAAATAAATATAAAATCATTTAAAAAATATAATTTTAATTTAATTAATTAATATTTTTTAAATATAATTATTTTTAAAAAATTATTTTAAAAAATGATGAATTTTGTACATTTTCCTACCGAAAAGGCCCAACGAAACAGCGCAATTAGTATGCTCCAAGCTCATGAAATTCCAGTTTAAAAAACAATAAAAAAGCGCTCATGAAATTCAGTTTGTGCCATACATGGCAGGTATATACAAGTCACACTGCCTCAACGTTTATTTCTTTCACACGAAGAAATCGTAAATGCTAGTGCAGTTCCTTCATCTTCTAGCATCTCTGTCTTTCTTGGATAACCAAAATTGAAAGGCTGTTACGCAAAAAAATATATGCAAGTGGCCGTAGATAGAGAACTTTGTTGATCTTAGGTACTGTCACTTTGCTTTCCCTTTTTGTAACCCACAAACCCATTTTTTGTTCGAATATCGTTTGTGAGTTTTGGTAATGGAGGAATTAACAGACGTTGGTTTTGAAGTGAGAGAAGAGTTCATGATTTCACCCACTGGTGTTGGAAAGCCTACAAACAGACTAGCCCATTTTATCCAACCAAGCTTAAACTCCATTGATGCTTCAGTCTTTGAGCTTCCTTCTCACTGTTTGACCTCCTTACCTGCCACTTTTGAGCCAAAAAAATGGCCTTTAAAGGTAAATTTTCATGGATGGAGATCACCGCAAAGAATTTGGAAGATATGGGTCAGAAAGATGGCTGCTTTGCACGAGTCCACATGGAAAAAGGCGGGTATAGACGAAGCAATCTTGAATTCCACGTATGAGATTAGGAGAAACTATGATTTGGTTCTTGGTCTTGCAGAGAAATGGTGTCCTGAGACCAAAAGTTTTGTCTTTCCTTGGGGAGAAGCTACAATGACCCTAGAAGATGTGATGATTTCAGGATACTCACCGTTGGGGTCCCCTGTTTTTATCGAACTTGAAACAGAGGGATTGAAGGAAACAGAAGAGAAATTGAATCAAGCAAGAATAGAACTTGTTAGAAGTGCATCTAAGAAGGCAACTCATAGTAACTGGATGCAGAAATTCATGGGTAGTGGGAGCGAAATCGAACACGAAGCATTTCTTGCCTTGTGGTTGTCAAGGTTCGTCTTACCGAGCTCCCTTAGTTTAATTGTCAAATCTACTTTGCCTATTGCTATACATTTAGCGAAAGGGACTAGAATTGCACTTGCACCAGCTATTCTTGCTAGCATTTATAGAGATTTGAGTTTGTTGAAAGAAAAGATTATAGCTTTACCTGAGATAGACAATTGGCAGGATGAAGACAGTAAGTTAGAAGTTACTATACGATCACCGTTTCAGTTGGTGCAAATATGGGCGTGGGAGAGGTTTATAGAATTGAGACCAAAGCCTAATTTGATAAAAAATGGTGAAGCAAGATTAGCCCAATGGCACAAGATAATGGTTGGAGTCGAGAATGAAAGGATGGTTCTGGATTCAGCCAAGGAGAATTTTGATTGGCGTCCCTACACCAAAACTGTACCAAATTGGAATTTGCCCAGGTTTTATAGAGAGAAGGAAATCTGTATATCCATTGATGCTGGTTTGTCTGAGGAATCAGAGTCATTTGCTCGATGCTTGAGGATTTCTAAGCTAGTTGGTATTGAGTGTATAGAGCAGTACTTTCCGCATCGAGTAGCAATGCAATTTGGAATGGACCAAGATCTTCCAGCTTGTGTTGCTCGAACACGAGAGAGTCCTTATATTGCATGGAGCTGTTACAGTAAACCAATCAATTATAAGGATTTGTACATTCCATCCCGGCTTTATGAGGCTGATGTTACCACTCGATACTTGGAGTGGTGGAAGGATTCACTATCACGGCTAAAATGGGCTAGTAATGGTGCTTTGCCACGAGAAAGAAGTTTCAGAAGTTCTAAGACAATAATAAACAGATCAGAAGCAGGGAAAGAAGGTAGTTTCATTGATTTTAAGAAGTCCCCAAAGAAAGCAAATGTGAGAAGAGACGGCAACATTTCCTCAGGTTTTAAGAAAACACCAAATAAATTGAAAGGTTCAAAGCAAAAGAACTTTATCACAAGCTTTAAAACAAAGCCAAAGAGATTTGATGGAATGAAGAAACGGGATGCTGCCTCTATTCCTCCAGTTTTTTCTACAAAGAGTTTGGAATCGTCATCAGATATGTCAAAATGGAACAAGAAAACCAGAAAATTTGTTCAGACATCAAAAGAAAAGAAGAAATCTGATTATGTGTCTGCTTTCGCTGGATTACCTTCCAAAATTTTATCACCAAGCCTTGTAGTGAAGGAAGTTGATTATTCCCCAGTTCCTCCTGGTTTTACACCCAAATCTAATTTGATGACTGCAAGCAATTTAACTGAGGAAGATGTTGATAATCTAACAATTTCGGAAGTACTCAAACTCAAATCTATGAAGACAGAATTAGTGGAAAAGATTACGCAGAATGAAACAATGAATGTTGGATCAAAGACAGCCGTTCAAGATTCGATTGATGGTAAAGCAGGTAGTCCAGTACATGATATGGTGAGGACCCAGTGTGGTGAAGAAGGTGGCAACAAGTATGGAAGTGACATGAATGAGACACCAGCATTGCAACTTGAAGATCGGGTTGTTAGGCTGGAGAGGATCGTTGCAAAGCTAAAAGCAGCAAGATTTGGTCACAAAAGAGCTGCCTTGGCATTAGAATGAGTTTAGGCATGCTCAGAATGGTACATGATGTTAATGCAGTTTTAGTCCTTAAGCCAAACATGTTAGATTCAGATCCTACCATTTATTTTTTTTCGAATTGGAAACAAACAAGAAATTGTGTAGAACAGCCTTAACTACAGGGAAACCGGTGAGCATCATATTTTTTGTGTTATTTGTCTTGTAACGGCTGAAGGTTTCTGTCTAAAGACTGTTGCATGTAGTCACAATGATGTTGTACATATTACAACATTTATCACAATTTGAGCCCCTTCCGGTTATAGTTTAATATCAGTGTCCAAAATTGTCAGTTGGAATACTACATGGCTAAAATCATTCCATTGTTAAATTCCTTTTCAATTATTGCAGGCTTCATACTGTCTATGCCTGTTGTATAATCTATCTGCTTCAACATGGACACCACTTACTGAAGAAATTGCCGTTTTTTGATAAAAGGATGAATGTTTATGTGGATTGCCTGTAAATTCCATCACTACGACCATAAACTCACTAAGAAAGAGGCATTCAATTTCATATATATAATAAAACAGGCATTAGAGATGGTAATATTTAATATCTGAATCGCTAAGAAAGTGAATTTACAGCTCACATACATACATGAGCACTTGAAATGGAAACCTTCCAAGTTATTGTTGCTGAGCGAAAGGAACTCAAGATCATTAAACCTGCTGAACCAGTCAGGTATTTAAGAACTGAAATGGTTTCCAAATGCATCAGGAATTGCACCTTAGTTTTTCTTGATTTAAGAATCAAAGAGTCTTCCAATTGATTGTCGGAAAGATAGAGAGGAACAAGAGACGAAAACTTAGTAAAGGATAGGGAAGAAAAGTGATGAAGTTGACAACCTGACAATCGTAAGTCCAGGAGAGAAAATAAGGTTTGAAGTTAGTTGGTAAAAAGAATCAATGGGACAAAAGTTAGTAAAATTTTCCAGTATAAAACGGAAAGGTGGGTATGCTGTGTATGAATTTTTTGTGGTGTTTGTTGATTTCCAAACATAAAAATGAATTATTCTGAGGAAAAGATGTTCTCTACCTATGAACATACAAAATGAACGTAACTGTCAGCCTGACTATAGGAAAGATCATGGATCACATTAGTCTTCTTTCTTGATTACAAACGTCAAAATTACCGAGGAGAGGGTCTTTTTCACTGGAATATATAGAAACAAAAAATGGGACCGTTACCTCTCTCATTTCTTTTCACTTACTTTTGAAAATAATCAAAATTTTTGAGTTATGCACGTGAGTTACGATTTGAACCTACTACTTGAAATCCTAAAAAATTGTCACATACATAATAAATAAAAATTAAGATGTTTAACCATTATTTTCTTTTTCTCACTTCTCCACCATCAACTCCATTGCCAAACCATAGCCTACATCTTTAAGCTCAGTTAGGTTTTTGGAGAAATTAAACGCAGCAAGAATTGATCATAAGAGGCCAGTTTAGCATTAGATTGAATTCTTCCAAATACCATCTTATGTTCTTGCTATTTAGCTACCGTGCAGTGCAGTTTCCGCATTTCATATCACAGAGGCATTAATCTTAGCGAAAACAAGATTGTTAATGCATACAGTGATGTGGTTAGAAAATTTCGGAATTCTCTCCTTAGTGTATGCAATATTGGTGTTCAAACTTTGTCTACATGGCTAAGAAGTTCTGATTGCTTGAGTTGTTGATGATACATGATTTTAGCTTTCATTCATTTTGACTAAAACCCCAGAAAAGTTGGTCTCTTTCATGGGAGTTAACAGGAGGTTGTATGCATATGATGCATTTAAAAACAGTGTAACTCACAAACTTCCTGCAGGACTCTTGTTTCTATAGAAACTAAATTTTGAATCCTCCTTTGGATGATATCTTCAGGCCTCAACTTACAGTCTCCATTAATAGGACCGGAACCTCACTTCCTGCAAAAGAAATTTCACTTTGAAGTTCTTCATAAAGAGACTTCAATTAACAGGCTACTCATAGCTTAATGAATCAGCTCTTTGGACAGGTGACTACCAACATTTTAAACAATAACAAAATCATTTAACATAATCTACACCAAGTAAGCAAGAACGAAGGTAGTATTAATTTCTGAATATTTTGGGAGCTTACAGCTTACACACGGACCAATCCGAGCTCATTTCTTGAGTAATCAACTTGGTTGCAGCCTTTAGAACTAAAACACAGTGTTTACATGATAAATTTAAAACACAAAATTCATGGCCACGAGAATTAGCAAGTAGAAAGGGTACATCAACCTGAAATAAAATGAGAACAAGAAAATGAATAATTTGAGATCTGGAACTGATTAAGTAAAACTGAACTGGTTTCAGGTAGTTGCTAGACATCCAACCATAATACAACAGTTTACTTACAGGATGGATCATCAACCCTTTGCAACAGATTCCTCAGCTTATGGTCCATCTTTGGCCAGGGTTCCAACTTCTATATCCATGTTGATAACACATTACATTCACTAGCACTATCCAAATAAACACAGCATGATTCATTGTAATATCACACCACAATAAAAGAGGGTATTACATTCATTAATAATTGGAAAACGCCTCAGAGACACTGAATCATCAAAAGATCAGGCCACTACTTTTATATTGCATAGCATTCATCTCAGGGATGCCAAACCTATGAACTCCTCGCTTCTCAGTACACATTTTTTGGTAAAAAAAAATCAGTTCCTACGTACAATTCTTTAAAACAGTAAAACCTTTACAAAATGTAACAGAGAGAGCCACACGTGTCCACACAGAAAATCAATTTAAGGATTCCTAAAAAGAATATGCAATACAAGTTATCTAGGTAGTAGAAGACAGTAGGAGACAAATAAGTTCATCCCTCAGGATTTACATTTCATCAACAACCAATGATCAGGCCACTACTTTTAATTTGCATATTATTCTTTATAGGGATGCAACGGCAGTATCGTAAGACGAAGCAAAAAATAAAATTTAAAAAAAAAAAAGAGAGTTAAAGTGAGTTGCAAAACAGCAAAGAAATGCCAGTATGGATTATACTTACAGATCATCTTCAAAATGCAAGTAATGCCCATAATCAAACAAGTGGATATCAGAGAATTATGACCACCCCATAGATTCTCATTTTCATGCCAAGTGATTCGTTTAAATAAAAAATTTGAATCTACATTCAGGCTAAAGGAGCTCATTGTAAATCAATGTAGTAAGAATATTAACACAAATCCCTCAGAATTTATTGTTCATCAGCGGAGATCAGTCCACTACTTTTAATTTTCAGATAATTCTTCATAAGGATAAAAATGAAAATGCTTTAGGAAGACTATGTGTGAACCAAGTTGCAAAGAAAGTCACACGGAGTCGCAAACATAAGTCAGTCACACTCAAAATAAAAATCCTCTATCATAGAACAAAAATGCAACAAATGATCATCCAAATCCAGTAATCACGTGCAAAATCCCCGAACAAAAATTAATCCAGTACAGAGCCTTCAGAAGAAAACCATATCATAGGGCTAACATAGAAAGACTATTATGCTCAACGGACAAAACGAGATATCTGATTGGTGAAAAGGTCGGCGAATGTAAAAAATTAGTATAATAAGAGGAACAGATAGCTGCACCATCTACAAGACTACAACTACTGTTGTTGGTGAAGAAATAAAAAATCTTTTATCGGAAGGTAGATTTAAGTATTCCTTCCTCTTCTTCATCTGGGAACTTCCAACGAAGAGAAGAAAATATACCAGTCCAAAGTCTAATCCAACTTTCAGTGTCGCTTTATAAAGAGTGGAATAATAGGTAAATTTGCATGTGTGGTCCCTTTAATATGACTAAATTTCACTAGTCCCCTTCTTGAATATAAAACAAATATAGGGGGTGGTGAATAATTTACACAAAAATTTGGACGCAGGCTGAACGTGTATAGCTGTTAGCTGAGAAGCGTCTAGCATAAATATTTCAGAAACTGTGTTGTGTGAGATTGTGGAAGATTTTGGGGACGATTAGCTCAAATTATAGCTATGGAGTCACAGCTGGGAAAACTGGTGATGGGTCTTTTGTTTTTTGTCTTAATATCATTGCTTATTGCATCAAAAGTTGAAGCTTGGACCGGTGAGATTCACGGGAGAGTTGTCTGCGATGTCTGTGGTGATTCCTCTATTGGACCTGAAGACCATGTTCTTGAAGGTCTTTCTTCACTGTCCTACTAATTTTATAAATTTGGATATAATTTTTTTGGTTTGATTGTATGTTATCTGGGCGTTTCTGTACGGACTTGACTCTGATATTTTTTTTTTTAATATTCCTTTGGTTGCGAATATTAATCTATGAGTTATGCTAAAGTTTACTCCTTTACGGCTCCTCTGTGGTTTATGATTCGGTTTGAGCTTGCTACAGAGCGTAATCAGATGAATTTGGGGTGTAATTTCTTGTTGTTTTGTAAAACGATGCCTTGTTTAGTTCTTGATGATTACCTCTGTTTCAGAATTTGTTATAGTAATTACATTGAAATAATTCGATTGATGTACTATTGAGGGATTGATGGGCATTTGTTACTGGTGTTGTTTGTATGTAATATAGTTCCTATCAAGTACGTATTTTGCCTCTTACGTTAGTATTGCCTAGAAGGAATTGGATAAATCTTATTGGTTGCTTCCAATCCTGTATGAGATTTGTGATTTCTATCAGAGTTCAATCTCATTTTATTCCACAGAACTGGAGTGACATCTGGTAGTGATGGTATTAACAGTTGAGGGTGTTGTTTTTCCCTAGATAATTCTTCCAGTCAAAAATTATGCACACAAATTAACAAAACCAAACTCTTAAGTGCATTCTTTAGTTCCAATTAACATGTGATAAATTTTTCTTTTAGAATGACTTCTTTGTTCTTTTGCTAGTTCGGTTTAGTTACTAACCGAGTGTTGGGTTTTTGTTAAGTGATAAGACCGATCCTGGGAGAAGGCTGAGATGAAGTACAATGTTGCTATCTGATTATTAATGTCTGTTTGTGTATTCTCTTATGTAACTATAACATTCATAATATCATCTCTCTTTAAGTTTAAACATCTTAATTTCTAAAAGTTGCACACCAGACTTCCCAAATTTTTTAAAAGTTTGATGTCAGATATAATATGTCAATTACATTTCTTTAGCGTGAATTTGGTTTTAATCATCTGTTTTATGTTTGTTACTGTTAAGGAAAAGATCCTAATTGGTCTTATATTATATACAAGTTTACTAATTTTGGGGAGTTTATTGAAATAAAAAAGAAATCATTTTAAAACTCTCTGATTGACTTGACTCTTTTTGCATACCACCAGCCATATGCCGTATAAAGTTTGTTTATATGCTTTGAAGATATTTTGTATAAAATTTCAGTCTTCAGGCTCTATTTTGCCTTCTAGTTGTAAAGAGACAAGTATGATAGGCTATATTTTGCCTTTAAATGTCACAGAGAATAAAGTATGGTTGACTTATTCCCAATTTTCCTTGGAGCTATGGCAGATATGTCAAAATCTTAGCTGTGAACAGCATGTGAAGCTATGGCAGATATGTCTAAATTTTAGCTGCTAGATAGGATGGAATTATGAAGCATCAGTAAAAATTTTTCATTGATGTATGTTCCTTCAATGAGGTGAAACAAAGATGGTTGATTTTGATGCAGGTGCTGAGGTTGCTGTTCTTTGCATAACAAAATCTGGAGAAGTCTTAAATTATCAAGCATTTACAAATGCAAAAGGGATTTACACAGTAGCCGAGACAATGCCAGAGAGTGACCGCTGGGATGCATGTCTAGCACGACCAATCAGCAGTTTCCACGAACACTGTACTCATCTAAGTGAAGGCAGTGCCGGTGTCAAGTTCACCTACAATCATGCATCAGGTTATTTTCACACCGTGAGACCTTTTGTCTATCGACATGGTAGTATGCCAACTTATTGCATGTGAAATTCAGATTGTTTATATACTTGTTGAGATTTTTATATATAAGAAATCAAAATCTATGTTTGTGTTGTGAGAAGGGAATATAAAAAGGGGAATGTTTCATGTTACTACTTGTTTGTACTTGTGCTTGGTATGGCCTAGGTCTTGCCATGATATTACTGTTGACGACCTCAATTTGGCCATCATAATTCATAAACTACTGCATTTCTGTAACAGTTCTACATGAAATTGAAATTATGCCACATATATATACTAAAGCCTTTTCTTACCATGGGTCTGCAATCTTTTAGACGGTTAATGAATAGGCAAGAATTTTCCCGAGTGGTTGAGATATGACAATGCAATGTCTAATAAATTGATATATCTGACCAACATACAGGATGGTCTTTTCATTGGTTTTAGAGAATCAGCTCTTTAAAATTGATTTTGAGACTAGATATATTCTTAATTGTTGGTGTTCAAACCAAAATTAAAATGAACCTGTAGATAAATGCATTGAAATAACTATAGTGATTGGTGAACTCAGTGGAATCGGCTAAGAAACCAATTATTTTTAATAAATAGGTCTAATCATGTGTATAAAAATTTGTTGACCGCTGATCAGCATATTTCGGTCATGCAATTCCACCATTCTTTTTCTTTCTCAATTTATATAAGAGCAATCAACATGGTATACGGTTAGGTATTAAGAAAGAGAAACACAATATATGGTTTCATTATCATAATTATTGAAAGTACATTAATTTAATTATCTAAAGATTACATAAAAATATTATCTTAAAATTAAAAGGAATAGCTCATTGTAGCCCATCAAATTATATTGGCAAAGAGAGATTTTATTTTGGTTATAATAAATCAATAAACAATTAAAAGTTAAGTCCAAACTTTGTGGCACGGAAACGAATGTGACCAAAGAAATTTATGAAAGACAGATAAGTAGGCCAATGTGATGACGTGGCCAGTATTTATTGGAGGTCCCGGGAATTATGAATTTGTGTTAAATGAACAAATAACCTTTATAAACAGTCAGGTTGGTCGCCGAGCAAATGTCTGCCAGGCATGGGCGTTAACGCTTTAAAAACCAATTGCAAAATGCAACGGCATGAAAACGGTTAAACTGATCACAAGAAGACTTACCGGTGATGGTTCTTTAGGAATATATTTTATCACACAACAATATAAATTGAGCAAAGATACTCAATATATCGAAGCTATTCGCTAGCGTTGCATTGGTTTTAATAGCCGTACAAAGAATGTGAACAACAATAGAAATTGAGTACAGATACTCAAACACAAGGAGAGGGAAATCGAATTTGTTAGCTTCTTTCGACCTTGAATCAATTTACTTATTTTATTCATCTAAAAAGGAAATTTAATTTTTTTTAGAAAAAAAAATATTAATTCTACTCTGCTCCTTTTCCCTAGACAGTGAAAACTATTGAGTACCTGTTTTGACCCAATTTTTTTAGTGCTTTTCAACTTCTTTTCATTAAAAGTTGGGTCAAATAAATAAAAATGAAAAGATTTTTTATAAAAAGTCTTTTTACATAAAAAAGATCTTTTTAAAAAGTTAAGAAAGACGGGCTTTTTCTTCTCTTCTCATTAAATACACAGATAATACTTATTTTATTTTAAAAATATCTTTCTTCTTATTAAATACACAGATAATACTTATTTTATTCTAAAAATATCTTTCTTAACCCATTCTTTTAAATATTTTACTTTAACTAAATCAAATATCTTTTATTATAATTTTAATAAAAAAAGAGATTATTTTACTTATTATACCAAACAATTTTAAAGAAAAATCTTATCTTAATTTTAAAATCTCTTTTTTTTTTAAAAAAATAAAAGTTAACTTTTAAACATTTAAAAACCAACCCCAAACATACTATAAGTCTATTATAATTGATATAACTAGTGTTTAAACAGTAAATAGCTTTGTTCTATATATGAAAGTACGGGATAATGTCAATGGTATTGGATATTGATAAGTAGCATCCTTATAGTATTAGCATAATCATTAAATTTTTTCATATTTATTTTATTTCAATTTGATATTTAGAAAATAATGAAATCATGTCTTTTTTTTATATATGATTTATGCAATATTAACAATTATTTTTATTTAAAAAATCTCTTTTATGATCACGAATAATTCTTTAACGTTTTTAACTTTTTGATTGTATTTTTACAAACAAAAAATTATAATTGCAATTTGAAAATGAAATGATACACTCACTGTCTATTGAAATACACCATAACATTATTCTTTTAACAAACTAGTAGATGATAAAGAGAGTGCAATGTATCGTTACATGATTTAACTCTTTCCAGGGTTTAATAGTAAAAATTTAATGTAATAATTATTTAATATTTATTTTAATTTTAAATTATAAAAAAAAATTTGTTAAAGTGTTTAAGGATAAAAATAGTTTGTAAATTTTATTTGAATTATTTTTTTAAATATAATAATTATTAAATATTTATATCTGATTTAATAAATTAAAAATTTTCACATATAAAAAAACAATTCAGAATCTTATAACCAACTAGTTTGAAAAAAAAAAGATAAATAAAAGGATTGAGCAGATAAAAACATGTAATGAATCATAACTTGTAAATACGAAAAATAATAATTTATAAAAAAAATATGTCCAATTTATAATACTTTACTTTTATTTTCAATTAAAGAAATTGTAGTCAACTCCTACAATCCTCTTCAACCAGAATTTCACTTTCCCCAATATCTGCAACAACAGCGTTAGCAGACGAAGAGTATTACTAAAATTTTCAAACCAGAAAAAGCTACCAAAGTTATTTTTGAAAAACAAATTGAAGAATGAGGCGGCGGCCAGGAATCGGAGGTTTGCAGACAGCTGCCACAGCAAGGGTTTGTTTTATTTGTTTATGTATTTTAAACTTCATATTTGAAATTCTTAATTTTAATTCCTTATTGTCAAATCTTAATTTAAAAAGTTTGGATTTTTACATAAAATATGTTTTATACAGGATCAATATCGGTTATTAGGAGAAAATGTAGCAAAATTAAGAACCGATCTCATGAAAGAACAGCTTGCCACCTTTCGCTCTCAGTTAGAAGAATTTGCACGCAAACACAAGGTCAGTTTTTCTTTTTCTGTTAAATTTCATAACTTTGGACAGTTTTTTTTTATTATTATTTGGGAATATGGAAATGAATATGTAGTATCCGGATTTCCTTCATGACTCCTGGTTGATGTTTAGATTTTGGATTTGGACTTTCGAAAAGGTGTCCAAAGTGCTTAAATTAATGAAAATACACCGATATCACATTTATTCTAAGCGAGTTCGTCTTTATATATTTTGGTTGAATTGTTAACAATATAAAAAAAGAAAGAGACCCACCCCGTTGGTGGTTATGGTTATGATTATTAAGTTCAGAAAGTGTAAAATGAATAAATGAATGTTTTTGATGAGCAATGTTATTTCAGTTAAAATTTTATTTTATTTGTTGCAAAAATGTGAAATACAGAGCTGAGAGTTGAAATGGGTTGGTGCAGAATGATATAAAGAAGAACCCCACATTCAGGTCACAGTTTCATGAGATGTGTGCTAAAGTGGGAGTGGATCCATTGGCCTCAAATAAGGGTTTTTGGGCAGAGCTGTTAGGGATCGGCGACTTCTATTATGAACTTGGTTAGTCTCATCTTATTGAGTTAAGATTAATGTGTCATGAGTTCTGAAAAAAATTTTGAGGTGTGATGTTGTATTGATTGTTGGTAGAGGAGTTTGGTCGCAGCAAGAGAAAATTTTGTGTATGTAACCTTAAATCTGCATCATAAAGATGTTAGAGAAGAAAATATATCTTCTTTAGCTTTAGCTTGCAATTTTATCAATGTGTGTTGCCGATTAAAGCATTGATGGGATTTGGTTATTCTTCGGAGTAGATCAAAAGCTTTTGCAGAAATTTAATACATATGTAACCTCCCTAAGATTTCTGTTCCGTTTACTGTTTACTGTTGTTCCTTCTCATAATTATAACGAATTGGGTTTATGCCTTCAAAAATCAATCATCTGAACTTATCAGAAGAGCAGCAACAAGTCTGTGTGTGGGATAAAATCTTATTTTATTACTTGTAACTACTTGCTTCCTTCAATTTTTATCATTCATTGTCTAGTTGCTCTTGGTTAGTGAAAGGGATAGATTCATTATTTTATGTTTTTTGCATGTTGTAAGATGTTAATGAAACATGACAACTTGGCTCGACAGGAGTGCAAATTGTTGAGATTTGCTTGGCAACTAGACCCCATAATGGAGGTCTGATCAACCTGCAGGAACTATGCAATCACCTTCGTCTGCGACGAAAAAGTGATCGCGAAGCTGTGTCTGAAGATGACTGCTTGCGTGCTATAAGCAAATTGAAGGTATTGCAGTCAAGTTTGGATATTTTTTATATTGATAGTAGAACAGTCTCAGAGACATGAATATGTGGTGTTTTATTAACATGTAGTCTATTAATTTCTCCAGGTATTGGGTAATGGTTTTGAGGTGATTTCTGTAGGAAAGAAAAAGCTTGTTCGTTCTGTTCCCACTGAGTTGAACAAAGACCATAATCAAATTTTAGAGTTGGCCCAGGTTACATCTACTTGCTACCTATGTTTTCCTTTTCTTATATTTCCTTGAACGTCTATCTTTGCTATGAACTTTCTATTATTGAATTCATGGTAGAACCCTGTGTTACAAATAAGAAATTGAACACCTATCTTATTGTATGGCGTTTTTGGTTCTGTCAGGCTCAAGGTTTTGTAACTGTTGACGAGGTAGAGAGGCGACTTTCCTGGACATCTGGTCGTGCAATTGATGCCCTCGATATTTTATTAGAGGCAAGTTGTTTGCAGCCGCAGACCTTATTTATACACATCACCATTTTCTTTTTCTTCTCCATATGAAGTATGTTAAGGTGTATCCCATGGACTCAAAAGACTTTATTGGTCGATACAGGAAGGTCTTGCAATGATTGATGATGGCCACAGAGATGGCAAACGCCGGTATTGGTTCCCCTGTGTATCTTCCATCACCTCATCAATAGGGGCGGATTATTAACAGTATGTTTTACTCATTCAGCATCATTGTATTCATCATAATATTTTTGTAGTACCCAAAAGTTTGAAAGTACAAGAAATCATTACTTTTCTTTTTCCTTCTCTGTAGTTCTAGTTGGTAATTGATCTGATAGATGGACATATGTTAATCTTTCAAGGCAGAATTAAACGGACAATGATCTGTGCCATCTTTCACGGTAAACAAAGACAATAACACTAGAAAAGAGAGAGAATGAACGGTTGATGATAGGACAAGTCTTCCCTGGACTTTTAGGCCGTTAATTTCTCTCAGATCATTGTGTTGCTACATATTAGTCTGCAGAGAATTTTTCTAGCATTGGTTGCCATAGTTAATAACCATCAACATTAAGTTCTTCAATGGAAGCACTCACACAAGTTACATCAAAATTGAGACTTTAACACTTTCAATGTTGAAGCAATATCGTGAAGATTCTTTAAACCAGCTTACCTCTTGGATTATTGACAAGTTTATGATTTAATAAATCCGGAAGTTAACTAAAAGTTTAATTGTCGTTCTAGCTATTAACTTGGTGGAGGAACTTATGAAACCTCTTGGGACGATACAAGAGGATTTCCTTTCGGAATAATCCAAGTTGTTTTGGAATCAAGTTTTGCCTTATCAAAGTTAATGGGGTTTGGCAAAATGACCGAACCGAACTAATTAGTTCATATTTTTTTATTACAGTTCTATCTAGGTGACAAGTATGACACGTAACTTGAAGATGAATTTATGGAAGAAGGAAAAGGATAATTTAGAATGAGCGGAAGAAATATTTACTGTGAAATCACATAACATGAACTATGGAGTTACGAATATGGAGTTCTAAAATCAGGTAACCTCAAATCTCAATCCAGAAGAATTATACTTATAGACTTATGTCTGGCAGAGGACTTTCATCTAGAAACATAGAATATCATTTTGTTTTTCTGCTTCAGCTAGCAGTGCAATAGGACATGACGATGAAGCAGATTTAAAATAAAAAAAATCATAAATATAAATTATCGGTGAATTGCAACTTGAGAGCTGAGAATCTCAACCTCTTCAGTCCATTCAGAGCTGGGTTCACTCCAGGACCGTGGTCGAACACTAAGTTTAAAGAATAAAATCATTTCCAATGCCTCAAAAACCTTGTGCTTATCCAAAAATTCATTGCAAACTCCACTCACTATGCAATAATTATTGTTATAAGGTGGCCTGTGATGAGCAGCGTGCTGCAACCGTGACACAAGCACTCCTGCATCCTGTAATGCGACCACAAGCGGTGGCAACTTGCTCTTTGTACCGTGAGCCCAGGCATGGAACTGCTGGCTAAACATAATACAACCTGCGCACACACTGACGAAGCCATGAATGGTTGAGTCATTACAGAAGATGTCAATAGGCAGCACTGTAAATGTTATGGCACGAGCCAACGAATGTAAATTGTTAGCAAACTGACGCCTGGTGATTGTCCAGGGCCATTTATGATGGCCCTGGAATGCTTCAATTTGTGTACCAAAAACTGGCGTTGATTCATCACCGTAGTTATCAATTCCCCAGTGATAAACACCAGAGCCCATGTCAGCTAAAATGTAGCCAACGTAGCCGGCTAGCACGGGTTCGAGCCAGATGTGAGAATTGGCTGCAGCCACTATGGATTTGGCTAGCGAAATGAGAAGAATGGTGCACCCGGTTGCAACCCAAGCTCGGTGAGACCATGTTGATTGCAAAGTTGGGTCGTTGAGTAAAGATGGAGAACGACAACTAGTAGTCCTAGTGGGTGTGACCAATACTGTTGCTGAAGTTGCTAGCCTTGGTTCGATGAATGGCTGATCAGTGTTGGATGTGGTCTTGATCTGAGTGGTAGTAGTCGGTGAACATGTCACACGTGTGTGGCAGCTCTGGTGTGGAAGTCGGCACGTGGGAAGTTTCTGTAAGGACCTCATTGTGCATTTGTGAATGTTGAGGACAGTCATTGAAGGATGTCTCTCTTAAGAGAAATCAATACGGTGTGGAATTTGGGGAGTATATATATTATATATACACAATTCCACCAATTGTTTGGAAACTGAATTCGTGGCTCAAACCAGTAATCGTTAATTCGTTATCATGGAGATTATGAAATAATAAAAATCAAGAAAATTGGTGGTGTGTTAATAAGGTTCGTGGGGTAATGGAAATCTCTCGATTCCTGCATTGAATTTCTGGCGCACAATCTCTTTCAACTGCTTTTCGCTTTCAATTTGCTAATGGAATCCTCGTTGATGTTAAGGAATGTCATTTTTCCATTTAAAGCACTAGAAACTACGTCTAAAAATAAAATAGAATGGGGAAAACAAATTTAAGGGATTCCTTGATCTGGTTCCCTGGTCCTTCTACTCGACTAGACCCATACAAAGAAATAAAACTGAATGTTTAATTTTGAGGTGGTCCGTAGATTAACAATGATGTGGCGGCTATTTGATCCGTTGGATTGGATTCGATTGTTCCAGTCAAATTTTGTACACAAAATTTGATAGAAAAAAATAAAGAAAGAAAGAAATGGTTTGTTGGTTGGTAGATGATTGATGAGCAAAAAAGGGCTAATAAGGCTAAAGGTGCACGGCATTTGCATTTGCATGGTCATGGTTGAGTATCGTGATCAAAATTCTTTCTTCTTCTTTTTGTTTGTACGTGGAAATTTTGTAGTGAGGTTGGTTTCTTTCAAATAAAACAAGAATCGTGCAGGCAATTGCAAATGGGATATTCAATTCCTAAGCATCTACGTGGTACAACAAATATATGTTATTTTTTAACCATTATTAAGGGCATTCATTTAATGACTCAAATTACTTAATAAAAACAGTATTTTTAAAATCTTTTTAGACAAAAATTACTTTTAAATTTGTCTTTAGTGAATCTATTTTATTATATTATGTCTTTTTTTACATTTATTTTTTATCATTTTTTTGTATTCTTCTCTCTATTTTTTTTTTTTGGTTGTTTATTTCTAAAATTTAAACTCAACAAAATACAAACATTACTCACTTAGCAATTATATTTTTTGTGTAAAAATAAAATTTTAAGATATTTAAATATTAAAAATTAAATTTTCTTTTAGGTTTTATAAAACTTTCAAGTAAAATATTTAAAGATATATTCTTAATAAAACTTAACAAAATGTTTTTTATTTTTTAATTTTTAAAATTTTATATTTTTGAGTGAATAATATTTTTATTTTGTTAATTTTAAATTTAAAATGATAAAAAATGATAAAAATAAAATAAAAATAGTGTATAAAAAAGAATATAGTAAGACAAAATAGAGTCAAAATAAAATCAAAGATATTTTTGTGTAAACAATCATAAAAATAATAAATTATATTAGATAACTAGAAAAATAAATGACCCCTAATCAAAAAGTTAAAATTTTAAATTCTCTTGTCAAATAAAAGCAATTTCCCTATCGAAAAAAAAAATATTGGACATATCTAGAGGTGAGATATTATAAAATGAAATATAATTAACTGTTAAATAAAAATGTAAATAATTTACAGAAAAGTGATAACAAATTATAAATACCAAATTCTTATTTTAACAGAAAATTTTAATATTGGAAGAGTTTTGTTTGTCACTTTAGGGAAAAAAAAAGTGTGTTAAAATATTTTTAAAATTCACTGTGTATAAATAAAGTTATTTGAATATTTATTTTTTCAATATAAGTTTTGTCATGCATGTATCAAGTTAACATTTGTGGCTTCTACCACTTGCACCTATTGGTCCATTCCACCATTCCTTACAAGTGTTTTTCATGTAACCTCTTCTACTGGACTTAGATTTTAGCATGCGTATATGATGTATTTTATTTACAGTTCTAGTAATATATTTTCACATTATATTTTGTTTATTTTTGCAATTATATTACCCTTATTTTATATAATTGCTATTCTGTAACTACCCGTTTAAGTATACTCTATGGTTGCCATTAGATGGATCTTCCACCTTAGAAAATAAGAATAATATGTATTATTAATGAAAGAGAGGTAATTAAAATTTGAAGTTCTAAAATTAATCTCATCAAATCTAAAGTCTTAAATAATAATAAAATTACATAAGATAAACTTATTTATAGTAAAATATTACCACCTATCTAACCAATCAAATTTAAATTAGTATTATATATTCTTAAAAACTTAACATGTTGGACTTGAAGTTCCAACTAGCATGAAAGTTGTTATACTTTTATTTTTTTTATGTGATATATTTTATTTTTAAGACACTAATTTTTTTTATATTTTTAAATAGCTAAATTGAAATGACGACCCTTCAAAATTTAAAAATTCTCATTTTTGATGTTACCATAATTAATTATTTTTTTTGTGTTAAGGTATTATACTTTATAAATCATTGGTATTGTCGGTTTTAAAATATTTTGTATTGAATTATTGCATAATATATACTATATATATTATAAATAAAGAAATTATTTCTTATTTATATATTTATGTTTCTTCTTCATTCTTATCATACTAATGAATGGATTATGCATATAAATACTTAGATAATCGGATTATCTAAATTGTTTCCTACATACGTAGTATCGATCGGGTATCAATATCTTATAATAGATATACTGAATATCTCTAGTGAATATTATAAGATGATATATAGTAGAGGTGATAATAAAAGTTATGTCACTAGAATATAGTATGAATTCACAGTTAGAGAACTATTTTTCGAATATAACCAAAGAAATGATGAATCACACAGAATGTATATAGTCAATGTTCCATCATTAGATTGTATTAGTATGCGAAGTATTCCTTTAACCTAAGGTATTATAGTGTCATTTGATATAAATGTACATAATTTATATGGCATATAAATATG
>JAVXUL010000008.1:13155489-13179651 GCA_035590515.1 Trichilia minutiflora | reverse complement strand
AAATAATTTAAAATATACTAAAAAATTAATAATATATAATTATCCTATTTTATTAAAATCAAATAACTATCCTATTTTATTGAAATCAAATAAATCATCTTAAAAGTCTTATTCTAATACAACTTTTATTGTTATTTAAAAATATTTTAAATCATTTTTCAATACTTTCTCTTTATTCAAAGTTATAGACATCAAGTTAAATTTAAAGTTGCAGAAGACAGGTTGGATTTAATTTTGTAAATTATGTGAAGTATTTTTTTCACTTTAAAATGCACTTCTCGTCTTTAATTTGTAGGTTTTGTGAAGTACTTCTCTTCGTTTTAAAATGCATTTCTCATCTCCCCTTCAATTTGTGAAACACTTCTCTTCGCTTTAAGATACACTTCTTATCAACATTCACTTCTCTCCAAAAAATTCTTGGTGCATATCTTACCAACTAAAAACAACAAAACCAAAATAACTGGATCTACCTGTGGTCTTCTCTCTCATAACAATAATCTGCAAAACGTCATCATATTAGCTAAAGTACTCCTTTAACCTATCCTTACTTGTCTCTCATGAAATCCCTCTAATATATAACTTCCCCTTATTGCTATCAGCAATGAGAGTTTTATGTTTTTTTTTTACTCATTCAATTTCATCATCCTTCAAGAATCAAATCATCAGCTCTGATACTACTGTTGGAGTTTTTGAGATTATTTTAAAGAGAAATTTTTTTTTTCGTATTATTCGTATTTAATACATTTATTTATACATAGAAAAATAATAAAATAATTTAAAATATACTAAATTTCTAATATTATGTAATTATCCTATTTTATTGAAATCAAATAAATTATCATAAAAGCTTTTATTGCTATTTAAAAATACTTTGAATCATTTTTTACCATGTAATACCCAAAGAACATTAAAATCCATCAAAATCAACAACAATGAAAAAAAGGAGGAAGGAGGAGATTGAGAGGTTATGAAATAACAAGTAATGAATTGACTCAATTCTAGTTTCTGCAATTTCTACAATTTCTGCAAGCGAGCTGGATGATGATTTTCTCTTCAAAGTTCATTAAAAATTTCATAATTATTTGTGAATAAATAAAATTCTGTACAGATAAT
Organism: Trichilia minutiflora; assembly: GCA_035590515.1. Taxonomy (NCBI): domain Eukaryota; kingdom Viridiplantae; phylum Streptophyta; class Magnoliopsida; order Sapindales; family Meliaceae; genus Trichilia; species Trichilia minutiflora. The sequence continues at coordinate 13,178,538 of JAVXUL010000008.1, read as the reverse complement.
GAACAAAGACCATTTAAAGGGTGATCTTGAGGGTATTTTTTTAATTGATCTGTTGCTCAAACTGCAGATTAAAGATGCCTAAACACTCAGGTGCAGCTGCTCAAGCGGCTTGCCAAAACGGTGCAATGATGGGGATACGTTAAGCTCCCTTACTGCCAAATTACAAGGAAGCATAGAATGGAATTACCTGGGGATAACACCGTGAACCCAAACCCCCTTATGAATGAAAGGTGCCTATCCCAGATTCCTAGCCCCCCAAACGACAGTTGCTTTCATACCAGGTTCTTGTAATGTTATTGTCGTGTGACGTGTATTTTTAGACGCAGGGGCAGGAAATATACCAAAAGGAAAATTGGTTGACTCTGGATGTAAATATGGTCATTAGTCTGTAGAACTGGAAAGAACCTGTAAGCTATCAATATGTGGTATAATGTAAATGATAGAAGATGGGTGTACTTAAAATCATTTACCATTCTTTTCAGAATTGGAGTTTTATATTTTGAATCGTAATGAATCTAATGATCCAGTGTAGCAGATGTAGAACATTGATACCAGAAAAATATCGGAAAGAACAAACATTAATAAAATTAGTCCGTCCTCAAGCTTTATTTAGTGAAATATTAACCACATTTTTATCAAACTAAGAGCAGGAACTTATAACTGAAATGTATCTTCAACAACTGCAATATTAGTGCTGCTTTGCTCTAGAATGTCAAAGTTCCTTTTTATGGCACAATCTGGATAGTCATTCCTTTGGTTGGCACAGGCAACAGATTCCTACTGAAAAAATTATCCGGACAGAGTAGCTTCCATGTGAACTGAGTAACCAGATGATTGATTGCAACAAGGGTTTCAATCCTGGCAAACTCATATCTGGGACACATACGAGGTTCTGCTTCAAGTGGAACATAACAGTCGGGTGGAATCGATGCTTCGTCCTCGAATCTGCTCGGATCAAAATTTGATGGTTCTTGGAATATGCTATCATCCATGTGTGTTATGTTTGTTACCCAAAATATCTACACATGAATCAATAGAATATCAGTGGTATAATTGCGAAGCTGATGGATAGCAGAGAAGATGGAATTCTTTTTTTTCTTACTTGCCACCCTTCCGGGATCAGGTATCCGCCATAATATCTTTCAAGGCCTTCCTGAGGCCACAAAAGACAGGAGGAAACATCCCTGGAGTTTCCATTGCCACGCTCCATGTGAACTTCATCTCGGCAAGATCTTCCCATGTCAGAAACTCTCCGCCATATTCAATATCTTTCAAGGCCTTCCTGAGGCCACCAAAGACAGAAGGAAATATCCTTAGAGTTTCCATTGCTACTCTCCACGTGTACTTCATCTTGGCAAGATCTTCCCATGTTAGAAACTCTCCATTACTATTGCCTTCTGCTATTTCTTGTTCTGCAAAACCAAATAAAAAGGAATCCTGACGTAAAGAAGAGAGAGCTTTGTGCATAAAACCTTGAAGTACGGATGCACAGGATCATTAGCTAAAAGACGCATTAAAAAAGTGATTTAAACAGCTGATGTGTCATGCCCTGCAACCATAACCAGCATGACATTGTGCACAATGTCATTCTGAGAAATCACTTCTTCATCGTTCTCATTGCCATTGCTTAGCAAGCAAGTTATAAGGTCTTTATGAGGAGCATCAGTCTTTTGCTCAAGTTTCATACTCCTCTCTGATAAGATTCTTCACAATGTTCTGAACCCTTGCACTTGCTCTAAGACTGCGGCTGAATTTTGTAAACGGAAAGTTTATGGGGACTGAGCACATTCCTCAACCATTTCTTTAAGGTCATCAAAAAATCGCTCTCTTTCAGCTCCTCTCTCAAGACCAAATGAGAGTGAATATTATGTTGAACGTGATCGCTTCATCTCGGGCAATACCTATCGGTAACAAAAATCTAGTTCAGATAAGACAGTTGAATGTTTCGTTTCATGAAATCTAACGATTTATATCAACATACCATGAACTCTTCCTTGCCATGGTAATGCAACTCAAGATGCTTCCTGATTTTTCCATCAATCTTCACCACATACTTCTTCAACGATGCTGGTTTCAAGGACGATAAAAGAGTATCTCTTAACGCATTTGTGATCTTGGCCACTTAGTTCCGCCAAATACCGTAGTTATTGACTTGGTTTGTTTATTACCAACACAACTGCTATCACCGGTGAATACAAACTTGTTTGCATCCTGTCCATGAATGAATACGGTTGGTTTGCCAAAGTGGGTTAGCTTTGATATGAGGCCATACTTTGTTATTCTATGTCGTAGCCATTGTTCGACATTGTTATTGTTGGCTCGCATGGCTCGTAGAAGGCTAAGGCTCTGGCCTATTATGGGTGCTCCAAATGCGCCTGGAGAGAGCCTTTTGATGATCTTCTTCTAGTTAGCAGAAGGAAGATAGGGAAAAGCAGAAAGAAAATGGTCAACAAGATATTCAGGGTTGTGGTTTTCTTACGAGCGCCGAATGTAACACAGAGAGTGATGTAAGAAAAGAGGCTTAATAGATTGTTTCGAATTTTGAGGGGTGACAAAACAGAATTCCTAAAATGCATATACAACAAGGTCTATCTGGAAATTATTTAATTTTGTGAGAATGACAAATGTCCTATGTTTTGCTAAATCACAAATATCCCTTTCTTTATCTTTTATTTTTTGTGACAAAAATTTCTACCGAGAATAAATATTTTTTGAAAGAATTATTATTTATTTATTATAAAATAAAATTATTATTATTATACCCCTTGTTTAAATAAAAACACAAAATTACACTCTAAAAATATAGTAGTAATTTTATTTTAAAATAAAACAATAATAACAATTTAAAAAGATATTTTTTTATAATTTTTAAAATTTTAAAAAAAAAATTATTACAAAAAATAGAGCAGAAAAATATTTATTATTTTGCAAAACTATAGGCATATTTGTCACTACCCCTTAATCTTGTCTTTGTTGTTATTCGGCATGCAACTTATTCTCATCTTTATTGCCTTCATAATGTTTTTAATCAATCAGATGCTCTTCATCTCCCAAGCTATTTTTTGTATTGTAGGAATTGTTTTTGTTATTAATAATTCTTGTCGAGTTAAATATTTTAGACGGTTGCCATTTTAATATATAGAAATAGAAGATCGCAAGTCTTATGTTTAGAGTGTAGATCGAGGATTGACTTTTGGTTAATAACGAACGTATGAAGATCAAAGTTAGTATCCTCAACCACAGATTTACGAGAAAGCCATCAAATTTTCGATTAGGTTCGATTTCTTCAGTTTCTTTGATTAGTCTCTTCCTAGGAAGGGAACCTTCTTCGTTGGAGTACCTCTTAACAAGGTTTCTCTAATTTAACCTCATTGAACAAACAATAAAAATTGGCATGAGATAAATTATAACACATTTTCTGTTTGATAGTAGTTACTAGTTAGTTCAACCAATAAGAGTTTAAAGTTTAAAATCCACTTACACCTAGTAGAGAAGGGGGGGTTTGAGTTATTTTCTTTTAATATTTTCTTTCTAAAAATCATGTTTTCGAAATCTATAGCTAACAATGCAAAAATATAGGCATGAAATATATAATGAAATGTTTTGGGAGTCTAAAACTACCTCTTAAATCTTTGATTCCAGGGAGTTTTTTGAGCAACAGTGGGAAACTCATTTGGAGATATTAGGCAATCCATGAAATTAATGGTAGTTGCTCTGTGTTTGAGTGTATAATATGTCTTAACAGTATATCAATCAGTACTATTTTCATCCAGCAGTAGTAGGCAGAGGGGGTCTCTCTTTGGGCAGCGTCATCTTATGCTTATTTGATCATTCTTCATGTTACCATCCAACCCAACTGCTTTCTCTATCACCCATTTCCTCCGGTTCCTGTTTCCAGAAAAAAAGGGTAAAAAATAGTCGAGAAAGGAAAATCTTGGTGAAGAACTGTTTTTGTTTCATTTTAAATACCAGCAATCGTTTTTTTTCTTGCATACACCAGTACGAATAATACATACCAATACATTTTTCTTCAAGAAACTAATATCTTCCATGTTCCAACAGTAAATCTAAATTACTGTAATTCAACACATTTTTTGGTACTAGTCTTATGAAAGATACTCAAAGAAATCACTCAGCCTTGGCTGGAATATGGTTGCCACCAGTTGCAATTTTGTACAGATAAAAGCCGGTCATGAGGGCACTGCAAGAAAACATATTCTAGGCATTTAGCTCTTGATAATCAAATACTAATTTATAACTAGGAGTAAATTAAATAACTATATGGCCATTAAAAAATAATAAATGAGGCAGCTTTCTTCACAGACTTCTAATTGCACCGATAAAGGAATGAATCAAATATTCAAAGAAGCAGAGTAGAATTAGTCCACTGCATAATAACTAGAAAATTTAATACAAATGCACATGACCACATGCAGACCAGAAACAGTCAAAACTTTTTGTCAGAATCAAACATGATTGGCATGGTATAGCAACAAGGAGTTCACTAGTAGATGCTTTAATCAAAGATACCATAGAATGTTTATTATTCATCATAAAACCGAAACTCTCATAACTGTGCAAGTCTTAAGAAATAAAACGTAAGATCTCTCTTTTTTCTCTATTTCGAGCACATGGTACAAGAATATACCTAATAAGGTCACATTCCTAGAATACCACCACAGATGTATGGATCAGAAAATCAACATCAACGTAAAAGAGCAGGAAAGGAGGAGATTGAGAGGTTATAAGAATGAATAACAAGTTAACAACTGATGTTCTTTCACTCCAGCCAGTAAACGCTCAAGGAGCCTTCAGATGCAATGCTCAAATGGGTGAAAAGAAGGTAATATCAAACATATGAGAATTAGATAACAAAAACACCAAGTTTATCATCAACTTACCTGATCCCAGCAACAATACCAGCAGGCATAATCTTAGAGGTTTGCATATAACGCTGTCCCATAACCACAGTCAGTACTGCTGCACAGACTGTATCAACAACATACAACTCAGAGCACATATAAATTCTTGAATTATTTTCAGCTCTATAAATTCTTGAATTATTTTCAGCTCTTCTCTGGGGAATTTGATAGGAAAGCAATAATTGCAGTAAACACATCAAAAGGATATAAAGGAAAAAAAAAAAATTCAAACGAACAAAACTTTTACCCATTAGTTCTTGTCTGCCATTTCCATGATTTCACTTTTTTATACTCAGGAACTAATCAAATTCCAGTTTATGCTACTATTTTTATGTTACTATTAGACTTTAATCATACCTTTCATTTTTTCTAACCATGGATCATAAAGGATCTCCTCTCAGTTTTATTTTGTCAAAATCACAGACTTGATGCTAAGTTGCTAAGCATTTATTTTCTTGTTTCTCATTCAACTTGTTTTATACTTTTTGTTCATCAATGTCTCCTCTGAGTAAAATAAATCTACATCTTCTTTTCTCTGAGCACCACCAGACCAGACTATCCTAAGAGGATTAAATTGCCAAATCAAGGAACAAATTTTCAACACAAAAAAAATTTTAATTCTCAAATTACTCTTTAACAAACAATTTCAACCAAGATCAAATTTCATCAACTACCGACATATTAAAAACTGAAAGAATCTCAAACTAAGTTAATTTGCTCATACAATAAACAAGTACTACCCGCGATCTACAATAAGAAACGTCAACACCCCCAAACTGCGTAATATCAATGTTCTATAATTCCAAATTTGACTTAACATAATCCAAAACCAGCAAAAAAGAAAAAAAGCAATATAGTAGAAAACTAAAATCCAGAAAAAGTTTTACCAGTCTCAACAACCAAAGCAAAGTACGAGTTTTTCCTCTTCTGAAAGGCTTTGAGGCTCAAGTAACCAGCCACTAAAAGCAGCAATCCGGTGCCAACACCCCCAGCCAAGGATGCTTTGCTCCCTTTCTTTGCAAACCCAACAATGCCTCCTCCAATCAGGATCAGACCATACGGGATCGTGAAGCAGAAATCGTGCATTTTCTCTAACTGGGTGTTTGCTTCTCTGGAAAATTTTACAAACTAAAAGTCCCTGTAAACTCTGGATGGCGTGTGGCATTCGTTGGTCAAAAGTTGATGGGATGATTATTTTATGCAAGTGGGACATTAATTTTAGCGGAATTTATTTTGCGTTAAGACCCTTTTACCCTTTGTTCTGTGAACGTTGAATTTATTTTTAAATATTTGGCAACTATGATTGACTCTTTCAAGAAGTAAAATCCAACCAATTTTGAATCTACTTAAAAAAATCTTCTATTTTATTTAACGGATAAAATAAAAATTAGGAATAACCTAATTATTTTCTAAGGATGATGACACTTACTGAATTTTCAAGACCCTCTTAATTCTACTAGAATTGCAAAACTAGGGGTGAAGAACGTTATAGCCACTATCTTTTATGTTAATTTTGCGGCACAGTTTGATATAAGGTTGATTGAACCAGAGTCAGGTTCAGTTCAGTTTGTAGCAGGGAAGGCAAGTTTTGAGCTTGATTTAGGTACTGGATATACCCAAAATGTGTTTTCTGAGGATGATGGTGGCTCTGGGTTAGAAGGAAAATATATAGCTGGTTTTCGGTGTGAGAGATTTAAGGACCCTGAAGAGAAAAATAGCAGTTTTTTTGGTACTAATAGAGAATATTTGAAAGCTTCAAATTCTGTGAACAATTTCAGAGAATTACCGAAAAATGATGTCTTAGTTTTAGAGCAAGATAATGAGTCTAGAACAAATGAGTGCAGTGGTGAAATGGTACAGTAGCCTCAGAGACTCTTTGCGGCGTCTCCTATGAAGATTATGTCAATCCTGTTAAAACTTTGAACGTTAGCTAATATGGTGTCATTAGTGATCTCGCCTGCACTTGGGTGCTGCAAACTGATTGTCAGAAGCCGTGTCTTAATCAGATTTTAGGCTACCAGGTGGCTTCGGATGCTTTGGCTAAAGGATTTGTTGTTACAAAGATGCGAAAGACACAATTGGGAGGGAGCATGGAAGAGTAGGGTCAATATTTATATTCCCTGGTGAGAAAGCAGTTGGTATTGATGGCCTCGAAGCTATAAATTTTGATGTGAAGAATTCGATTGTTTTAGATGGAACTTCATCCAAGGAAAAGAGAATGTACAAAGAGGATTCTTGGTTGAACCTTTTGCCACATTTGAAGTTGGGTTTAGACAAGATGAGCTTGAATGTTGAGGTGAGGCATCAGCCGAATGCTGAATATTTGTCCACCATTGAAAGCTTAGTGTATGCGCTTAAGGCACTGGGACGCTAATGAGGGATTGAATAATCTCCTGGATGTTTTCGAGTGGTTGGAGATCAAAGGTGATATAAAGATGAGAGTTTGAGCAAAGTCTCATCACTGTGAATCTTGTGCTCCATTTTCCCGACTCCACAAATACAGTATTGAAACCATGTGGCAACCACTGAAAACACAACTGAAACACATCGACAGTTTAGTTAGCTTTTTTCTCTTGCCAATTCTTGAAAATCTGACAGTAATCCATACATGATAGAAACTTTCTTTAACAGATCAGAATTGGTCTATTATGAAAGGATTCCATTGTAAACTAATGTTCTTATTTTGTGTAGCTTACTGTTCTTGGTTGATTTTGCGTTGGCCTTTGCCGTTGCAATTCCAAGATTCTTCATGTTGTGTATAACTTTTAACTGATTTATTCAACAATTTAGCATAATTTGCACTGCACACATGGAATGCCAGAGAAGTACTTATTTGTTAAAACAAACATACGTAGAGAAGATAAGAGAGTTGAGAGAAATCTTTATTGAACTTCTTTCTTTATCAATATTTCAATGCTATTAGTACTATTTAATGGGTTTGAATAGAAAATTTCAAGCCTGTTTGATAAACCAGTAAAAAAGAAACCGTTAATACAAATGGGCCGATGTGGATCGATTTCATGGTTTATAAATGATAGAGTCAATCCAGAATCAGAGAGTGAATAGTGATGAATTGGTCCGAGTTGATTCTAATTCAAAAATAATTTTAATTTTTTTTTAAATTTTTTAAAATTTTTATTTTAATTTTAAATAAATCATGGGATTAAATTGAATCGAACCGTTGATTCATAATAATAATAAACTTAAATGATTTTGGATCAGTTATATGTTAGGTCGTTGATTCTAAATATTTAGAATCAGACCGATCTATTTATATAAATTCAAAATCAACTCGACCTATATAAATAGTTTATGGGATCGATTTACGGGTGCATCCGGACAGTTAGATACCCCTTAATGATGTAATTCCCATGTCGCCTGAGTAATTTTAGGATATGCATGGCAATATTGCAAATGTAAAAGGGCATCATCTGAAACACAATTTTCAAGGGCCAAAATGCCCTCGTAAATCATATAATTACCACATCTCCCTCTTCCCGGCATAGTGTTCAACAATAAAATTCCATTTCTCAAATGCTAGCAAAACTTGGCAATACTCTCAATCGTCTGACACTAATTCCAACAAAAGACCAGAAGTTGCCACTTTTTGCTCTGACCCATTCCTTTTTGGAGCAAATAGATGACCATCTTCTTTTTCTCCAAATCCTCAGAACCCAAAACATGCAAACCCAAAAAGACAGAACAGAACCCACCCGACCTGACTTATAACCGGAGCAAATTCCCGCTGAAATCAGACCTTCCATTGGACTTCAAATTATCATACTCGGAGACCAATCCGGTTGTCGACCCTATCGAGTACCGGGAACCAAAGCCGTTCTTTTCATTCGCACTGGTCGTCTTGACAGAAAATGCACAGGGACAACCGTATTGGCTTCGAAAGAAGTGGATCCGAGTCTGTACGCTGAGGTGTTCTTGGGGACTCACTGACAGTAGAGGAAGTTGTGGAGCTTGTCGAGCGGTACAGATATGGTGATTGTAACAGACAAATCAATCTGGGTAAGTTTTAAAATGTCTTGGTTGAAAAGGATAATTTGGATTGACTTCCACTCAGGTTGCATTCAAATTTATGAATGAAGTTTGGATTTTTACTTAACCGCTATCCTTCGTGAGGTTTTTGATGACTGTGAGGGTGCCTTCCTCCGGAAATTCAGTCAAGGTGGTTCACAAAAAGTATAAACTTGGGTTCCGAAGTGTAGCTCAAAACTGCAGAGCTGTCCGGTGAAATTATTTTTAATAATATCCATTATGTACTTAATGGAGAGGCTAAATTTAATGAACATCTGACTTAGCTTGGCCAGTCAAATTCGTTCTCACTTGTAATCTTCGTTGGTATATTTGCTAGTTATATGAACTGACCTTATACTATTCTATCATATATTGTATGAGTGTGTCAGCTTATATATCTCTGGAGCAGAGAAAAGTGTGATTGCATATGACCAGCTGCAGGGACTTTGTCTTTGTTAAGTGAAGGACTTATATGGGTTTATGGTTTGTTTGGCGGGGGCACATACAACCACTGGAAGAGGGCCGAGGCTGTGAGAATCAAGTGCTTTGGAGTGCAAATCCTTGACATGGGCAACGTTTCCTTCCACCTTCAGGTTTGATTCCACTAATTCAATTACTAACACTCATTTTTTTCTCTGTTTTCTGAAATTATTAGGTGATTTAGACGATAGTTTCTCTGTGGGACAAATCTGGTGGGAAGATTATTTATAGGTAGATTAATGTCCTTCTGGACCAGGTTGAAACTATGATCCCAAGAACAGACCAGTTATTTCTCTCATGTTGTGGAAGCCTATGCACCCATATATCCAAAGCTTGTGAAGAATGTTACTGATGGCCTGACATTTGAAGAAACAAAGGAAGTGAGAAACAAAGGACGTAATTCGACACCTCTCATGAAATTGAGTGAGTGAACTTCAATTTAGGAGTTCTAGATGCATTGTTGTTTTCCTTCTTTGAGACAGTATTAGCTGAAATTAACTTTTGGTTAGCATGGATGTGCTATCCATGCTTAAATGGATGGTAATTGGTGAACTTTGTTGTGCAGCCAGGAATGGTGTGTATGTGAATGTAGCGGAGAAAGTGAGGGAGGCCTTCAAGATTGAAGAGGTGATGAGACTGGCTTGGTCACATGTGGGTGCAAATGACTGCAAAAAGATAGGTGTGAAGCTAAGGGTATGGCTGATCCTTAAATTTAGATGTTAAATTTTCACATATGTTAGGATTAAGTTGTGTGTTTTGACACTTAATTCATGGTTGTGGTTTCTCTTTCCAGGTTTTGATCCCTTGTGCCCCTATCTTGTTCAAGGATGAGCAGATTATACTCTGGAGGAGGAAGAAGGACCAGGCAATGGACTCCACCTCTCGATAGATTTGCAAATATTTCACTCATTAAAACAATGGGCTTAATTTCTTTCTCCAGCCAATGATTGGAGCTACTGATGACCTGCTGAGTCATGGCTCTTGTGAATTGACTTGTTGTATTGATCTCATTGGCTGGACTGATTGAGCCAAGGGGTTGTAGTCACTATATTACCCTTTAAATTCGTCACTACACTAACCTCTAAATTCACTGATGTTGATAAATTTACTTCATTCTATATGTTCAGCATCAATGAATTTGCTGGGAGGAAAATATGGTGATTACATTTGCATGCTCTTTGCAAGGAGAAAGCTCCAGACAAGACCTCCAGGACTGTCGCTTTCTTCACTGGACTTGTTTACGTCTCTTAATTATGTTGAGATAACAATAAGATGTACTATCGAATGCCTGGTGTATGGAAACCCTGCAGTTCATACTTTCATTTTTTAATGATTTCTGCAAATGTAATCAGATATCAATGCCCATTTTTGAAGATTGAAATTGGCATGCGATATAGCAATTCTTTAGTGAGAAACAATATCTTTTTACGTGGTCATTAGAGCAACTGGATGAATGGGTGTTACAATGATGTGTATGAAACATGAGATTTTTCTCTCTTTTAGCAAAAGCATGATACAAATTAGCAAATATTAGGCCCATGTTGAATTATAGAAGTTAGGCTGTAATTATCAATTAGTTGCTAGCTCTTGTTTTAGGGATGTTTGTATAGTTGTATCCGTGCTAAAATACTTGGGATTCAACACTGTTGTATAGATGTTAACGACGAACGAAGCTGTCGTCATTTTTTATGCTGAAATGCAAAAGAGTAAGGAGGAAGTTGCTTAGAACTTGAAAGAGCACAAGACACAAAAGCAATCAATTTTTAAGGTTATCCTAGAATTTTGTTACTTACTGTTACTCAGTAACCATATAGTAATGTCATTTGTGATGTGATTCTCCACTCCACATATGGACCAAAATACAAGAATGTCTGAAAGATGACAAACTTTTTGGACCATTTTGACTACAGTGATATGACCTGAAATTCAGAGCACTCGAACTATAAAAAATGCTACTAAAGCACAAGCAAACCTTGTCGCCATTCAATTTAATCAAGGTTTTATCTTCAAGACAAATGCAATAGATTGTAGCTCAGTGCTGCAGCACAATTTCAGTCTTGGGCACATTGACAACAAGGCACTTCCCACATTCAAATAGCAACTTCAGCATCTGCAGAACTATTATATGTTGTTGCATAACATAAGTACATATTATTCTTATAGGACAACCATATGAAGACGTATAGCAGTGGCCACTATGGTTTTATATGACTATGGTGCCATATGCATGTTTCCTAGTTCATGTCTCTTCTCAGCAAGGCATCCTGAATTTACCAAGGAGGTTATCCAGACCTGATCAGACCTTACTGGTTCATCATCATCATTCCTGTGCCAGCTCCAAAATGCATGAGTTGAATTCACTATCTTGAGCTCCCCATGACCAAAGCTTGCTTCACGGAACTCTGACCACTCAGGCTGTGGCGCTTTGTACCTGCCAATCAATTTATGGGATTGGGGTAAAATTCCAACCTTTGCAATCATTACATGAATGTTCTCATAAATTATGAAGTTAGGGCTCAATTCACAGCCAAAGAATTTCTGGTCAACAAATGAGACAGCTTGCACAGTCTTCAATTTGAATAAAGTTTGAAGATGAGAATTCAAATTTTCTAGCTAGCACTTATTAATTTAACTTTTCTTCTTTTTGGAATTTGCAAATTCAAAACATTAGTGTGTGGACATACCTCAGAGCTAAACCTTCTTTGTTCCCTCCATCTCCAATGGTTATGTGGACTGGTCCACATGGATCTGGTTTTCCATTGTTAACACGTTTCTGTCAAACAGAATACCACATAGTATAAGATATGTGACATACTGTGAGAACTAACGAGAAAATTTCACTGGTCTCAGCATACCGTTCTTTCGTAAGCATGCACATGGCCAGCAAACAATATATCCACACGAGCAGCATAAAGCAATGGCTCCATGGCCGCCATCATCCCATCCCCTTCACGTTGGTGTGCCTGATTACTGTTGTACCAAGGAACATGTAGTAAAACAAATAGCCATGGTGTCTTTTGACGATCCACTTTTGAAAGATCGTCCTGTTAATCAGGGAATACAAAACTTCTGTCACTAAATAAATAAAATTGAGACTCCCATAGTAAGAATTGTAGAACTGCATCAATTGATATTAGCAATCAATTGACCAAAGGGATAAATGAGGGGAAGGAGAATGAATAATAAATTAAAATTTGAGAAAGTCAACCAAAGACAGGGAAATTCTCATAATTTATATTTAGTCTCCAATTGGATCCAGAAAATGTTAGCACCATTTTGGTAACTTCAAATTTTGTCAAATTCCAGTGGTAATTTCTGACCTATAAGCCTCTAGTACTATAGGCAAGGTATAGTATTAAAGGATCACAATTACTTGATCATAAAATTCATAAATAAAGATCATGGATCTGCAAGGCACGATCATCTATTGATTATCAAATAGATCAGATATAGCAATCTATAATAGTAGTCACTAGTCAGTGAATATATACACTAGTAAGAACAAAAAAGACCAACCTTCAACCATCTATATTGGTCCGAGGACTCATCATAATCTGCAAATGAACCAAGCATGATTATATGAGCTCCTGCAACTTCAAAAGAATAATAAAGATTTGAGGTTGATCCACTCTCCTCAAACGGCATCTTCCATCTGGCATTATAGGACTCAAATCCATCCATGATTAGAGGTATGTTTTCTTCTTCATGATTTCCTTCTGTTACCATCCATGGCCTAGCACTTGCAAGCGGCTGCACAAGTTCGCCAAATGTGTCCCACCTGTGCTGTATATAATCAGCGTATGAAAGGTCTCCCGGAAGAAGATGTACATCATATTTGCATCGGTCTATGTGATCTAGTGTTGATTTAGTCCAACCAGTTTGACCCAAGTCCCCTGCCACAGCAAAAGTAATTGGAAACTGAGCAGGAGGGGTCTTGAGCTCGAATTCAGGATCTTGTCCACCACAGCGGTAAAAGTAAACAGTGTCAGGTTTTAGAGGTCCAATGACAGTGTGGTGTATCTTTCCAGAACTATAGAGCAGATAATTGTAGTGCGTGCTCTCTCCCTCAGCTATAGAACTGTATCTCCCCGGTGATGTTCCGTATTCAACAACTGCAGGAGATGATTTATCATCTGTGATCCATGTGATTCGCATGTGGTTGTCTCCTGCCAGAGAGATATGAACCTGAAAGGGGCAATTGAGCATATATTTCAAATCTAGCCATAGATGACTTTGAAAATTGAAAAACAGAAGAAAATTATATAGTAGTACAACAGATGTCCTACAATTCACCTGAGTGAAAAACAACCAAAAGATTGCAGATTGTCAACCCACACATTCTTAAACTAAACAAACGAAAGAGTCAATTCAGCAATCGAAGCGTTAAATAATAAAAGATTATCAATAAACAGGTGTTAATTTCAAACTTATATAAAGCACACAATTCAAGAACTCGCCATTCGATTTACAAAAAGCACCCAACCATCTTATAATTACACAAATGACTTCCATAACATTTTCAATCCCACATCCGGCAAATTCACAACTTCCTACTGTAAACGTTCCAACCACCAACCCGAAAAACTAGATGTGGGAAATTGTTTTCCATAGTAAAAGAATAGAGTTCAAATTGGAAAAAAAAAATTTTTAAAAAAAGATTTTATGAAAGCTAACGAAGGATAGGAGCACTAAATCAGACACTATCAAAGCAAAAATCAAACAGAAACATTTGCACTTTAAGGTAATAAAAAAGACTAATGAAGAGAAGTGAGCAAGGGATAATGATAAAGTTGCCTGCTGTGGATAATAAGATGGCTTTGGGTTCCATGGAAATTCCAGTGTTTTACGAGGCTGAGGTCTAACGTAATCTGCTTTCGAGACAGCTACCAAGATTAACAGACAAACTGTTAAGATCAATTTTGGTTCCATTTATGTACTGTACGTCACAGATTTCTGCTTTGAGCATTAATTACAAGTTACAACTTAGCACAGAATCGATGTTGTTTTATCTCAAAAGTCATTGGGATGTTTACGAAGAAATGACAGCTAAGACCTAATGAAAATGATAATATTAATATATAACCTGGGAATGGATCATCCTGTCATTTTGAACCCAATTATTTCATTTTCATGTTGTCTAATTTACGTTTTCTATTAAATTAGTGTGAAACCTCAGACCTCATGGACTCTTTTGTAGGATGAGTGTAAACACAAAATTTGTGCAATAAATCCTAAATAATATAATATTTATAGATTATATTTAGACGTCCTATTTAATAATAATCATATTTTAACAGTAATATATATAAGAGAATCAATAATTATTTATCTTTTTTTTATTAATTGTTAAATTTAAATATTTTTAATTATTAAAATTAAATTTTATATATACATTAATTATATGTATGAAATTAAATTTAAATTATTAAAAATATTTAAATATAATATATAAAATATAAAGCAACTTTAAAAAGTAAAATAATTTATGATATCTATAATCTAAATAATAATAGATATATTTTTAATTGATTTTTTTTAAAATAAAGTCTGAATATCTTTTTTTATTGATCTAATCAGAAAGATCATAAATCGTTTTTTATTATTAATATTAATTTGGATACCTTCCCGTAAAAGGATCTAATTGCAGTCCATTGCAGTGGATCCCCTATAAATTTTTGATAATTCAATCCATTTATTTATGTTATTTAAATTTCTGTTTTGACATTCCCAGCTGCAATTCAACACAAGAATTAATTATGTCAAACATTTTCTTGGGTTGAGGGTGTAAATGATGGAACTGAAAAATCTTCAATATTTAATTTAATACTTTTTTTTTTGTCTTTTTGTAGAAGGAGAAAATAAAAACACGGTTTCTTCAGGAAAATCAACGAGAATCCTTTTTGTCCTTCCCTGGTCTCCCTCTCCGTCTCCGTGCACATGCAGTATGATTAAGATTTAAGAATGCCAAAGAAAATGAAATGCTAAATAAATTGTACGTAAATAAAACAAATTACGTAAAAATTCATTTGAGTAGTCTTCGTCTTGCACTTCAAATACGGATGGAACCCGACCCGTTATCCGAGAGGTAATCGAAGTTCAATTGAATAAGATAAATACACGAAAATACAAACTTGGGAGGATCAGATTTCAATTTTTCAAATCGGACGAGACATAAATTTGGGGTTGAATAATATTTTAACTCTGTAAATCTATTTTAACATTAATTAATAAATTAATGATAGTTCAAACAATTTATGTGATATTTGTTTGTTGTCAAATTCCATTTGTAATTTTCAATAATAATTTAATATGTTTGTTTATATATTGTGTGGAAAGTATGACATCTAATTTTCAATTTTGCTGTGTTATCTTATATTATAAGATACATCGAGATTAATGTAGAGTTTTGTGTTTTTTAGCCTTTAATTTAATATTTGGAATATTAAACTTTAGAGTTTTATTTAAACAAATTTAAATTTAATTTCTTGAAATTAGTTAAGTTTTAAACAATTGAATAAATACTAGATATCCATAAATATTAGAAGTAGAGTGATGATAATTGGATCCTAGAATATTTATCCGTTTTTATGATACGGATACAAATTAATAATAAAAAAATAGATATAAGTAGTAAAAACGAAAAAATGAATAAGCGACGAACATAAAAAAAATATTATAAATATTATAAAACAGATAAATTAATATTTATTTTATCTATTTTTTAAAACGATACCGTTTTAACTGTAATTTAAAACAAAAATAAAATCCAAACACACAACTTAGTCTCAAATCCTTACCCTGACCTCTCCCTTGAGCTGCATATGTGACAGGATGAAGAGGAACTGATTGTAATGTAGTATGTGTGAAAAGACACTATTCTTCCCAAAGTAGTTCACCAAAACAATCATCCAAAGAACGAGAAGGAACTCGGTTAATCAGATTGGAGCGAGTGATCTCAAATTTAGGTCGCAACTTCATTAAGAATTGATCTCTCTTGCTTTGTTCATGAACCTGCTGAACAACAGAGAGAAAAGCAACTGGTATTGTTGCATAAATCAAGTCGGAAATCTCTTCTCATATATTCTGAAAACCTGAAAAGTAATCCTGAATAGACAGATTTCCTTGATTGTTACCAGCAATCTCATACTCTAATTGATAACGACGTGCAGTGTTGTTTTGAGTATAGACTTTCTTCAAATATTCTCACATTGTTTTGGCAGTTTTATAGGACTTTAAATTAAGTACAATAACAGGATCAACAAAACTTAAAATCATTACACGCGCATCTTTGACAGTCCATTGAACTAGCTCTTTAGCATCTGAAGGTGCTGGAGAACTACCATCAATATGACCCCACCAATCCTTACCGGTAACAAATAGTTGAAACTGAAACTCCCAGGTAGAATAATTCTTATCAGTATATCGCACTCCAAAAATTTCTGAAGAATTGACAGTAGACATCTTACACAAGATAAATGAATCAAAGAGATTACCACAAACAGAAAAACAAATCACCACAACTAGAAATACCCACACAGAGAATCACCACAGAAAAGCACCACGAAAAAAACTCAAAGAGTAGGATCAGTAGACCTAACTACCACAGAAAATCAAAAAAACTGAATTCCAGAAAAGATGAGCCGAATTTGAATTTTAGGCTCTGATATCATGTCAAATACAATGTTTGCACTGAATGCCTCTCTTTAAGAGTATTTTCTCTATTAAATAGAAAAGGATTTTCTGAATACATGCCTCTAAATGAGCTGATTATACTACATATAGTAAGTCAATTATTTCAACTATGTCTATACCTATAATTAAGTTAACTATTTACAACAATAATATTAACAAGTAAGGCAACATAATTTTACATTTAAATACAAATCTAATCCAGTTACACTCCTCACAAATATTGTGGTACTTTTGTTTGAAAACTGATTGTTAATTTCAAGGAGATGCCTATTCTTTTTTTTTCAGCCACTTCATTTTGTTGTGGAGTGTTACTACAAGAACTTTGATGAACAATCCCTTTTCCAGTGAAAAAACCACCTAACAAATTATTGAAAAATTCTTCACCATTGTCACTACGAAAGATTTTGATTTGAGTATCAAATAGTGTTTTCACCATGTTATAAAAGCTTTGAAACACTGAATAAACATCATATTTGTCTTTTAACAAGAAAACCCATGTGGCCCTAATATGGTCATCAATAAAAGTTACAAACCAGCATTTTCCAGACCAATTCTGCACTCTAAAAGGCCCCCAAATATCACTGTGAATCATGGTAAATGGTGTAGATTTTTTATATGGTTATGGAAAAAAAGAGCTTTATGATGTTTTGCTAATTCACAAGTTTCACACTAAAAATTAAAAGAACTTTTATTGATAAACTTTGGTAACAAATGTCTTAAATACTAAAAATTAGGACGTCTTAGGCGGTAGTGCCATAACAAAATCTGATTTTTATTCGAAACAGAAATAGAACCTAAACATGCCTCTTTATCTTGTTGTTCAAAGTTAGACCCAGAAAAAGTATAGAGACCATCATTTAAATTAGCACCCTCAATCATCTTCCTCGAAGTTAAATCCTGAAATTCACAATGAGAAGGAAAGAAAGTAACTTGGCAGTTAAATTCAAGAGTTAATTTACTAACAAACAAGAGATTATATGATAATTTAGGAATATGAAGGACATTGTGAAGAATAAGGGAAGAAGATATTTGCACTGTTCCTTTTCTTGCAACAGTAGCAAATGATCTATCTGCACTTCTAACCTTTTGATTTCCTGCGAGGGGTTTGTATGAAGAAAAAAATTGCGATTTTCCAGTCATATGGTCAGTAGCTCTTGAATCTAATATTCAGAAGCTTTTGAATTTTGCACAAGCAGTGGCGCAATAATTAAAGAGGTACCTGATTTAGCTAAGGAACATGAAGAATTAGAGGAATAGGATTGGAACATTTTTTGAAGAAGCTCTATCTGTTCTTTTATAAAAGGAAGAACTTCTGAAGAAGAATCCTGCCCTGGACTAGTTTGGCTAGCTTGGAAAGCTTCCCTTACTTGTTATCCATCCCTTTCTTCTTCATATTTGCTGGTTTTTCATGTAATTTCCAACAGGTCTCCCTCATATGCCCTGGTTTCTTACAATGCTCACACCAAGGTCGTTGCTTTCCTCACCCCTTATCTCCTTCTGATTCTAAAGTTCAAGTAACAATGGCTGATCCATCTCTAACTGATTTCAGTTCATCATTGTTTTTTAGCATAACTTGACGTCTTACTCCTTCTCTTCGTACTTCTGAGAAAACTTCTCTTATATTGGGCAGCAGTCTTCTTCCTAAGATACGTCCTCAAACTTCATCCAACTCCTTATTTAGACCAGCTAATAACACAAATACCTTCCTAGGATACGTCCTCAAAACTTCATCCAACTCCTTATTTAGACCAGCTAAGAACACAAATACCTGACTCCTCTCTTGTACCGGGCACTATTTTTTGAATTCTCCCAAGTTTCATCCTCAAACATGTCTAGTTCTTACCAAACTGTCATCATATCATTATAATAGGCTGTCACCTCACGGTTTCCTTGCTGCATTTTTCACATTCTGGTGTTTAATTCAAACAATTGAGAATAATTGTCTAAATCCGAGTAGGTTTCTCTAATTGCTTCCCACACATCATAAGCTGTTGGTAAAAACAGGAACGGCTTCCCAGCACTTGGTTCTATGGAATTGATAAGCCAGACAATCACCATAGAGTTTTCTAATCGCCACTGTTTATATTTCGGATCATCAGTGGCTGGTTGTTTGATTTCTGCATTCAGGTATCCTAACTTTCCTTTACCATCGATCACAAGACATACAGATTGGGACCATTCTAAATAATTCTTGCCATTTAATTTATGAATGGTAATTTGAAGATGATTTTCGAGTATAGAAATAACTGGTGAAGGTTGAGAAATGGGAGTCGGATTTATGGGAGGAAAGGTAGTCCCGCTGGTTTCTTCCGGCGGAGATGAACCATCACCGACAACAACGGTTCTATAATTCATCATTGAGCCCTAAGCTCTGATACCATGAAAGTTTTAGTAAATAGGGAGAATTATATTTTATTCATCCTTATTTGATTACAGAAAAAATACATGAATTTAAAGGAAAACATCAAAACAGAAAAGGAAAACATTAAATCCCTGATATTAAGGGATTTTACCTAATAAAATAAACTTTTATTTTTATTTAAATCTCATAGAGATTGACTCCAGTTAAGTACCTTAATTCTACCGACAGTTCCCTCGACATAAACATATGAACCACATTGAATTTAACTTATCCCCTTGTGCATCGCCATTCCTAGCCAATCTCATTTCACTACCATATGTTTCCTCCTCAATGTAATTGGTTGTCTTGTTCATGAAGGTATGTGCTACATATGCTTCTACTTCCTTAACCACTCTATGCTTTTCACCTTCTAAGAGTTTAGTAGACGGAAGGAGAGAGAAAGTGTTACACTAACATTGTTCGATATGCGATGTGAAGCTAAGAGCATGTTTGGTGTTGAGGTGCTGCAGCCGCATAACTACTGTGGTGTGGAAGCTAAAATGTTAAAAAGTTAGTTAAAATATGAGTGAGCTTGTAAAAAGTTGATGTTATCAAATATTTTTTACAATTTTGTTTCAAATGCCAGGTGGAAGCTAGCTATACCAACAATGCCCTAAGTATATTTGAATAAAGTTGAATCATGGTCTCTGGCTAGATATGTGGGAGTACTAGTTGATTCCTTTATTTTAGGTTAGATTGTTGAACCTTGGTCTCAGACGTGTGATTAATAGATTTCTTTGTTCTCTGAGTTCACTAATATGCTATTTGATTGAAGATGTAGCTAGCTGTTAGTTTATTAATATTAGTTTTCTCTTACACTTCATATGCTTGGAGTCAAAACATTGTCATGATTCACTATTTACATTAATAAAATATTCTAGTGATTCCCAGACTATCTCACCTCTCAAATTGAAATGATAGCTTGACAGTCATTCTATATCAAGTCTCGGATATGAAGTGCTATGGTGATTTGTATCGAGTTTAAACAAAGCATGCCACTGGATCTTTTATAAGATTGATGCAAATTGGTCATAAGCATGCTACAAAGGAAATAGGATACATGGTACAGCTGACCGAATTGAGCGGATCTTATACCTCATAATTTGCCAATTGAGCGTTACATTGTGAAATAGTTTTGAGCTTCTAGAGTCGTCGTCAGCAATGCCGTGGCACTTGAATTTGTGTTTAGAAGCGGGGAAAGTGATAATGTTTCAAGTAGTCTTACAGTGGCTTTGGTTGATTTATATGTCCATTCATAGATCTAGGACCCAAGGATATGATCAAAGGAAAAGTAGTAGTTGGCGAGTATCTGCATTGGATGAACTGAGAGAACCTGCAGAATGGAGTCAAGAACATTATGAGTGAAGCTTATTTATTTTTGGTGGCACGTACTAACTGATGTCTTAAATTGTATCCTATATTCAGGTTGATATTTAAATTGTCTAATATTAATTTTCAAAGCTATTAATTCTGTAAACTATGAACAGAATACCTATGGCCTTTTTAGATATTTGCCGTTGATCATCTGAAGGAAAAGATGCACATGAGAAATGTCAAGATTTGGAGAGTTCGTTGTATGAAAGAACCCTTGTGCAACCCTTGTTGGGTGGTCTTATGACTTGTGCGACTAGTACCTGGCAGTTGTTGGTATGGAATTGTAGTGTGTCCTTGGCTTGAAGAACTACTTTCTTTTTTCTGAGTGTGACAATTTCATAGATATGACCAAGGTAAGGCATTCTTTCTAATAGCTTGAATTTTACTCTTAGCTGAAAGACTGTGTTCTACTTTCATTTTTCTGAGCATGGCAGTTCTATATATTGACCAAGGTAAGCAATTTTCTTACTAATAGGACATTTTTAAAATTTTGATACTGCATCTTGTTAATGAAATTGTGGTATATTTCTTTGGAGTGGTTACAAGATCAAGTTCTTTCAGGCTCTTTATATTTTGCTCATCATTCATATGATTGTGGTAGTGGTAATGTTTGTGTCTGATCTTTCTATTTTACCTGAAAAGAATCATGTTTGGTGTATAAGGAATTTGTTGATAAAAGTGAATCGCATTTTGGTGCATGGCATAGATTATTCGGGCAGCTCCTTTGGTTAGAAAAGTTGTGGGAAGTTTTGGTGTCTGCTTGTTTGACTATCCCAGTAGCAATGTATATTCTCATATCTGTTTGTTTTCTCTATTCTAATAGGGTCATGCTGTTGCTCTACGACTTATCTGTGAAAGAGGAGGTAAGGCAGGGAATGTTATTACTGCAACTGTGCGTGGACTGGTCACAGGATCTAATTCATATGGATCTTAACCTAATTTGGAACCAAAGGAAAACATGGTACTTGGGGGACTAGTCTTCCAAGATTTTTTGGTAAAATGTTCTGCTGATTAAGATTTTCCGTGCATTGCCTGGAGATCATGATTAATTCATGGAATTTAGCTGCTGCTGCTTTTCTTATGTCAATTTTATGCTGAGCGCACGTCGATGATACTGTTAGCACGTTCGTATTATTACTCCATGATCTTAATAAAAAACTCTCTTTCCATAATGGAGACGGAAAATGTGGAAATTTAAGACTAAAAACTGATATCAAAAACTAGAATCAAGCCTCCGGTGATGAAGGACAAACAAACATTAAGAAGGTGAATTTCCTCCCTCCCTTAACAATTTGTCGAAACAGTGATCTTGCAAATACAATCACAGAGGAAGATAACTGAAATTGAGTAACTGAAGTCAGAATAATTGAATTTGATGAGAGTAAAGACTAGTGGAAAGTAGTAGTACATCTTGTAACGCCGATGTCAAAGGTGCATGTGTAAAGAGAAGTAATCTGAGAGAGGATTAAGAGCTCCAAGCTGATCAAAGATTAATTGGAGGACTATTGTGTTTTTTGTGATGGAGACTAACTGGTAAGCTTCAGCGGCAAGATGGTAATATTATAGGAAATATGTAGTAAAGCATGGTTGGGAAGCAAGATATGTGGCTGATCGTTAACAGAAAGTACACAACCATAATCGGTTTTTGGAGTTGTCTTCCAACTTCCTCTCAAGTAATGAAGTTGTAAAAGTTACAATATTTATCATCTAATTAATAAAATCGGATAATAATGTGGGATACATATTTTCTGTAATAATCATCCACCTACTCTCTCCCTTGGCAAGCTAATGACTCTATTAAATATTGACAATAACTAAGTTATTTGATTCTGTGTTATTTGATTCCATTCTACGGTATAATGTCAAATATCGAAAAATGTCAAATATCGAAAAATAACTAAGGCAGTTGCTTCTTGACCTTGCTTACGAGTGTTGAAAAAGTTATGACCATTATTATCAAAATCGCGTTTTTAAACAGTAAAAACTATGTTTTTAACGTTTTTCACAAGACAACGTTTTCGATTTTAGTTAAAATCGAAAACAGTAAAACTATAAAAATATTTGACCGTTTTTGATCAATTTTAATCGATTTTAACTGATTTTATTAATTTATAAAAATATTTTAAATATTTTATTATTTATATATTATTAAAA
>JAVXUL010000008.1:13113017-13131159 GCA_035590515.1 Trichilia minutiflora | reverse complement strand
AATTTTTTAAATCAATTTTTTAAAATAACCATGTTAAAAAAATATTAACGAAAATATCCAAAAATTTATTTTTTGGACGATTTTACCCATCTTCGAAAATGCACTTACGAACACGACACTTTCGAACATGACAAAAAAATACTCACTTTCGAACATAAGTATACCTTGTATACCTTGTTCGAAAATACACTTTCGAATATAACAAAAAATACTAATTTTTGAACATGTATAAAATCGTCTAAAAAAATCTATTTTTAAACATTTTGATTAACATTTTTTTGACATGATTATTTTGAAAAATTGGTTTAAAAAGTTGAGATTTTTGCATATTTTCCCAAATTGTTTTCTATAGTAAAAAAAATAGAGTGTAAATGAAAAGGGCAAAATAACAAAAAAAAAGAAAAAGAAAGAAGGCGCACAACCCAGATTTGATCAAACCTAATGAAAGGATAGTAGCACTAAATCAGACACTATCAAATCAAAACTCGAGCAAAAATCTGAGAGAAACATTAGCACTTCCAAGGAGAAAAAAGAGAGACTAATGAAGTGAAGTGACCAAGTGATATGATAAAATTACCTGCTGTAGATAATAAGTTGGCTTTGGGTTCCATGGAAATTCCTGTGTTCTACGAGGCTGAGGTCTAACATAACCTGCTTTCGAGAGAGCTGCCGAGATTAACAGATAAACTGCTAATACCAATTTATTTTTGGCTCCATCCATATGTAATGTAGGTTACAGAGATCTCTGCTTTTGGCGCTAATTATATACAACGCAGAATCTCTGGTTTTTATCTTCAAGTCGTTCGGATAACCTTCATAAAAATAAAACAAGAGTAGAGAACTTAAGGAATGGATTACACTGTCATTTAGACCCATATCCTACATGCTGTGAATTTTACCTTTCTATTAAATTCGTGTACAACCTCGTGAGTGATGCCTCATTCTTGAACTCTTTGTAGTATAAGTGTAAACACAAAATGTGGCTAAGCAAATCCTAATTATAGCATATATTTAGATATCCTATCTATTATTAGTAGTGTTTTAAGAAGCATTTCTATGTTGTTTAAATTTCTAGGTTTGACATACCATCTGCATTCCAAGTTCCAACACAAGAATTAATTCTGCTATGCTTCATAGAAGCTGAAGGAGATTGGTATGAAATTTTCTCTTTCTGAGATTGAGAAGGAATCTTTGACCTGGATGCTGTCTTGTAGCTGTGGGAATATAAAAAATTTAATAGGATTGTGTCAAAACAGTTTATTGAGTTGAGGGTGAAAACTGAATATGATGCCCGGATCTTGAATTCAATGCTATCTTTCTTTTATTTTTATATGGAAGGAAAATAACTCGATTTCAGGAAAATCAAGAGATTCCTTTTTGTCCTTCCCTGTTTCTTATCAATATGCACATGCAACATGATAAAGAATGTCCAGGAGTTCCTACATGATAACCAAAATGTTCGTAAATAAAAACAATTATGTAAAAATTCTTTATTAGTCTTCACTTGTAGAGATGGCATCCATTTATCTGGCCAAAATCTAAGTTCCATTGAATATATAAATATATAAAAATGCCAACTCATGAGGACGTATTTTAATTTTTTCAAACCACTAGAAATAAATTTGGGTTTGAATAATATTTTAACTCTGAAAATCTAGTATAAATACTTGAATTAAAAAGAAGTCAAACGCTTTATTTGATATCTGATGTTACCAAATAACTGAGAAAATAGTTATTTTAAGAAAAAAAGTTGGTAATCAATTTAGAATACAACAAAAACTGTCTTCCACTTTCTGATTAAAATTTTAAAAGTGTTATAAAAAGATATAAATAAAATTTAAATAAAGCAATTAATATTCAAAAGAAATGGTTTGTTTCTTTCAATTTGTGGTTGATATCTACTATCAAATCTCGTTACTGAATTCCTTTCATTGACGAACATAGACAGAAAAGCAAGGTCGACATCGGAACCATCTGGAGATCGAACGGGTCTTTGAACAAGAGGAGGAGGAATCGGCAAAATCTTTTCGATAATAAAAGTTGAGTTCAAATTGCAATTGCAATTGCAATCTTCTGAACTAAATTTCTTAGAACATGAAGACAATGAAGACATGAGATAATGCACATGTAAAAAGAAAAGATTTAATCACATACAATAAGAGAAGACAACTTTTTACCAAGACATCATTCGGTCTCAATAAGACTTCTTTCCCATTCAAATACAACAGAAATTTTAGTATCTTCATATGAAAAGATCTGTGGATCGAATGATTTCTTTCCAAGAACATTGGAGATCATGAACAAAAAAGTCTGGCAAGCGTGAAGTTCATCAATTTTTTGTACCTCGGTCAGTTTGGATGAAAGATCCTTCCACGGCTGATAATACGACCTGTATAGAAAATAGGGTAAAATGATTTATTGTAGACTATAGGCTTACAGGGAACAGATGACACACAGAGCTTAGATACAAAAAGAATCAAGCGATAAACTAAGGGTATAAATTCTTCATTGTTAACCAAAACTTCATTTTTCCAAGCAGAGCAAAACAGACGTTATAGGAGATAACACGATATATGTAATGTACCAAAACAAAGGTTTTCCAGATAAAAAAATATCAATCATATCTCTAAATGAATAAACAATTGCACATTCCAAAATTTTCTTTTAGAAAATGTTAAATGGATTTCAAGGCAGGCATTCATCACTCGAATGGCCAAGTAATTTTTTTAATGTTTTACTAATATAGTAAACAATAGTCCAATTTCGTTTCAGTGGTTACAGGGAGTTCCAAGGTCAGCTTAAATTTCTAACAAGACCATAAATTTCATCAACTAACGAATGTAGGGAAACAGCTTTGAAGATTTTGGACCGGTACACTGTCTAAGGTATAGATAAACTTGGTTTTATAATTTATAGCAGGTAGTCAGCTTCTAATGGGCTGCTCTCATCATACCCTCGTGGACCTCTGGTTCAGTTTCCTGTCATTCTCCCTTTTTTTTAATTAAAATTCTTTTGTTTCATTTCCAAAAAAATCGAAGCATAACAGATTAAATTGAGTATAAAGTTGTCAACACACATTTCCAATATATAGAGATGACACCTTTATGTTCCAAATCTTGTTTACAGAACAGGGGAACAAAAACACAGATACAAAACACATGCAAAAAAGACAAGAAAACGTTACCATCTCCATGAAAGATTAGCTTCTGCAGGGCAATGTATCCTTGACCACAGCAATGCAAAGGAAGTTCTATGGCCAAGCTTTGAAGTTGATTCAACTGAAATATGAAAAGTTAAAACTAAGAGAGAGTATGTTTGCCAAGAACTAAAAAGCTTGAAAATTATTTTCTAGTAGGATATCAATATGAAAAGGGAAATGGAAGCACAATCAATTTAGAGAACACACTAGAAGAAAGTCAATTAATGCCTTCAATTAAAAACTATATTTTATCTTTCACTTCTATGATAAAATAAATATGTAATCAATTAACTAAATTTTCATACCTGCACATTCTGAGAGATCCCAGAGTAGTAGGATAGAAAGTGCAGATATAACAGAAGGGATCACTCTACAATTCATACCAAGAAACTGCTGAAGATAAAAGATTGTGGAAGCTAATATATCTTCACAATCAAATCTTTTTTCGTTGATTCCTTCACATCTTTGTTCAAAATCTTCCAATAAAGACAGCAGAGTATTGTATGATCTTTTTGAAAGCTTGGAGCTTGGATCATCAATTTTCAAAGAAAGTTTCCCAAGAATTACAGAAGCAATAAGCCAACGTAAAAGTTTTGATGTCAAAGACTCCTCAGACAGTGCATCATCCGACATATTTCCCAAATGAAGATGGCATTCCCCAAGTTCATACATTTGTCCCGAGTCAGAGTTCAAGGCAGTAGAAACTGCCCAGGCAAGAAAACTTGAAAGCTTTCCTAGGTTCTGTGAAACACAAAAGAAAAATTCCCTCATGTAGCCCAGAGAATAAAGTTAAGACATTTGAACCATCATGAGATCAAAGGATTGATAAGGAACTGATAACAGTCAACATATTTGTTCAAAAACAAACAAGAACTATATTGTCTGAAAATTTAGTTTATTACCTAGAATTCAAGCTACTGTCTACAAGGCAACATACTATTGAAATTCATAATCCATCAAGAATTCATAATGGTGTACCAAATTTACCACCTAGAATCCACAATTTTACCTTGAATTCTGATACCAACAGGTGTTCGTGATGGTACCTTGAAAGAGTATGGACATATAATATGCATCTAGAAAATGAGGGGAGAGAGGACAAGGGAAGGAGCAATTGGGAGAGAGAGAGAGAGAGAGAGAGAGAGAGAGAGATACCGCACGGAAAATGTCAACTGGAGGTGTGCTCATCAGTATAGCTTTAAGCCCCAATGTTGCAATTTCACTTGTTCTTGCAGTATCATACACATTAATCGCCTGATAAATTTGAAAAAGGCTCTCAAGTGATAGTGTAAAATGTGGTTGGTATATTTTCCGTTTTTGTGATATCTTTAGGGTCGATATCAGTATCAGTAATATTGAATTAACCAATGAAACATTTTCCCTCATCAAGCTCATGCCACCAACTAGTAGTTTGTACAGATGAAATGAAAATTCCATTAGCTGTTCAAGGGCATGTCTTTGCAACCACTCAGTGATGTTTCTGGATGAAATAACATAATTGACAACCTAAACCCAAACATACACAAGAGTCAGTTGCACAACGCATCTACAATTGACAACTCAGCAGCAAACAGTTCTACTAGATTAACAAAAGTCCAGCCTCTTAGATTAGGGAGAACAACGTTCAAATAAATGTTAAATTTAGAAAATCATTTTACAATGGTGAAGAAAAAAAAAAAGAATATATGCTCAAAAATAAACAAAGAAAAAGATAAAGGTAATATGCAACTAACGGGATTCCCTTCTCATTCGGAGTTTCATAATCAACATCCCAAAACAATCAAACTCAATGGGTTACAGGTGTCAAGCTGTTTGCCACTACTTAAAATATGATATTTGATTCAATCTTCAATATATTAATCATATTTTAATAAATTATGTCCTCCACAAAGACATAAAACAGATCAAGCATAACCTTGGAAGACAGCAGCCTCCTCCTGATAGACAACAGCTCTCTCAAGTATTACTTCTTGATGTTATATATGTGGGAGTACAGTGGGAATGGAATATTCAGTGAATTATGTTTAAGTCTGCCAGGTTGACAGGTCTTTTCTCTTAGATTCCTCTCGTAGATATCCTATTTTTGAGCATCTTTCATGAATTTGGATATCTTGGATTGTATGATTTACTTAGTCTCAATTTCCCAGTATATTTCCATGTACAGGGATTGCACCACCATTATATAATTGTACCAGTAATCTCTCCCCTGCCTTATTAGAACATGCCCCAAGATGCTAAGAATCCAAATTATTTCTTCAATATCAAATTGTTTTCCCTTAATACATGCACTATGACATATATAAATGAACATAAAAATCTTAGAGAGAATAAGAAACAAAGATATCAATCAGGACAATGTTAAGACATCAAATAGAAAATTAAATGAAAACAACGAGTACCTCTATAACCACAACCAACTGTGCTAAGAGAGAACTTTTTTCATTGCCAAATAGCATTCCACTGAAACTTGACAGTAAAGTCGACAACCATGAAAGTAGGCCACAGTGTTCAACTAGATAACAAGCCATTTTGTGCACTTTGACTGACTTCTTCACTATCTGCAAAGCATAGAAGTCAAGTACTTTAGTCTTCCATGAGAAATTTTTTAGTTTGTTAGAAGTAAGTATGCTTTGGCACTCAAAATCAAAAGTCAGTAACCATATGTTCTTATTTAATCATTTATTTTTCTGATAAGCAAGTTCACTAACATCGGAATTAAAGAAAACTCAAGATTCTGACCCCCTTAAGTTTTACACTATAAGCTGGTTATATGTATAACGTTTATTATAGAGAGGGAAGAACAGAAGGGAGCAGGAAGGATAGAAAAAGAGATAACGAGTCATCGTAATAAGCTCAAAAATTACCAGAAGAATTAGTTCCTTTGACTCTGTATCTGATAGTGGAGAAACATAAAAACTCAGTACAATCTCAAGTATGGAGTTCTTGATGTATATTTGAGCATCATCATCTAAATTCATTCCTGCATATACTAGACGAAGTATCCACAGCCTCTCTGTTCTGAAATTAACAGAAGTACTCAAGAAAAAGTCATGAAACAATGGTATGCACTGCAAATAAAAGCAAATTGAATATAAACAAAGTTAGTCACAGCAAAATAAGTAAAGGAATATAAAGTTAACATCATTAAACAAAAATATGAATTGCAAAGCATATACCTTCATATTCACCCTGGATGTGCGCATCAAGAACTTACTTAAGGTTGTATAATGATCATGCGAAGGATCCAACAGTAAGATAGACGTCTCTGCAGCAAAAACAGCTATGATAGAAGGAATTCTTTGCCATGGTTCTTCTATTCCATTTTGTATATATGTCAACAGAAGCCGAAGTCGTGTTACATCCTTCTTCTTTTGACACTTCTGTAACAAATGGTTGAAGTGTGAGTAACAAACAACTTCAAGAAAATCATAGTGCAGGAAGAAAACTATTCACCACCAGCAACAATTTCGAAAGAAAAGGTTGCATTCCTGTGGAAGTCGGAAAGAAAAACTACACACTAGGATGAAAAGTTTGCAATTCTTTAAATTTCACTACATGCTTACATCAAACAAAGGGCAATTAATAATCAAATCAAGAAGTAGTTATTCATGTGTAAATAGACCAAATGTTTTAAGCCTCAATGAAATAACAAAAAGGTAAAGTAAAAAGGATCTTCTTAGTTTGATCAGGTTGCTAACCAGAGTTACTTTCTACCTGTACGTTAAGAATTTCCCGTAGAGGTTATCCTAATGCTTGTGATTAATTTAAAAAGAAAAGGATACAGATAAATAGGTTACAATTAATACATTATAGTAGCTACTTGGAACTGAACAGCTGTATGAGTAATTAACCATTGTAATAGAAGGGTAACAAACAGGCATACAGAAAAATTTATGCAGAGATATAACTGAAGAACCTAGATATTGTATAATTATCATAATGCACAAACACCCACAGATAGACAAACTGCATTACCTCCAGTGCATTCTTAAATCTCCCAAGAGTTTCATAACCTAGCTTTCTAATCCCAGCGTCAGGTGAAGAAATACTAACAAAAGCAACTGCAAGCAATCCCAAACCAGTAAACTCCACAGGTTCTATGAAAGCCTCTGACAGACTATGAATTGCAAAGCACAGGATGAAAACAGGATCATATCGCTGCATGTCTTTGAGGTCAGGAGAATGTGTCTGCTTAAAATCAAATGAACGATTTAAATCATTCCAGAGCCATGGCAGAGAAACAACTTTGAATCATTTAAAAGCTGCACCTTCAAATTCTGGAAAGAGTAAACAAAAACATACCTTAAACATATTCCTAAGGTTATCCGGTTGAAGCTTGTTTGAGGATGAAGGTTCATCATCAGCAGTTCTATCATAGGGAAAATATAGCACTGTCATAGCACATATTTTGGGGTCAATGGGAAGGTTTTCTCTGAATTGATTTCTTTTCCGTTCTTTGACTGCTTCAGTATCTTTCATCATATTACAAGATGTTTCCAGCTCCAATGTCCGTTCTTTTCTCACTTTTACCGCACCACTTCCCCACAGGTAATCTAATAGAGCAATTTCATTGTCTGATTTATCAATAAGCATAATCTCATGCATAACATTGTATATCTCCAAGTCAATGTCACTCATTGTTGCACCATAAGAAGACAACAGCAACAAATTCAATTCCCTAAGATTTATACCACTATCTTTTCCGAAACTATAACCACAAACATGGGGATTGAATTGAAGGAATAATCTGAGTAACTTGACAATCTCTAACTGATTCACGTATAATGTAGCTGTTTCCGAACTGTTCTCGCCATCAGTGGCATTTGGATTAGAATGAGGTATAACAAGCAATCTCAGAATGCTAGACATAGGCCTCAAAAACATACCAGTACCAGTATTAAGAGATCTACAGATAGACTTAATGGCTGGGGCTAAGTGAGAATGAGCAAGCAACAATTGTAGATATGGAACGCGTGAGAATTTCCCCTCCAACAGCAAAGTGAAAATGTTTTCGAGCATTTGAAGTGCTGTGGGATCCTCAAACCTATAGAGAAGCACAGATCTGGTCAATTGTTCTAGGAAGGGAATAGAGCGCATTTCAATAAGACCATCAAGCATCTTTGTTGTTAATTCGAGAATACTTCTCAAAATAAATCCTTCCAAGTATTTATACAATGACAAACAATTTGTGCTCTTATTACTGTTCGAAACATCAGAGACTGAAGATAACTTCTTAACGATTGATTGCCAAGTACCAACCAAAATATTCATAAACCACAATCTTGATGAGTTCAGTTCATCAGATCCTGACTCCAAAGACATCGTCTTTGAGCCCCCATCTGTTTTCATTGGCACAGACTGGATCTGATTATCTTCCAGAAATAATAACGTCCTACAAAGAGATACTTTAGTAACAACTCTGTTAATAAGGTTCAATGACTCATTAAAGGACTTAAATTTCATTTCATTAACATCACAATCTAGTAGCTTATCATGTGTGCCAGAAGATGGGAAAATGGAATTGAAAAGCTTCAATAGCTTCTTTGTTTTCAGTGAGTCTCCACTCAATGCAAAATGATACCTCAACATATGGACTGTTTTTCCAAGAAGACTATCGTTGACAAAATTGAAAAGTTCTTCAGTAGACAATGGAAAGAACCCATTATACTCTTCCTGAAATATATACCCAGACACAAAGCTCTTCCAATGACGAAAACTAATTAACAGCATCCTTGAATAAAATGATGGTATATTGAAAAATTGCTTGTGATAACGCTTCTCAAATTTCAGAAAAACCGAATTCAAGTATGATAAAGCAGCAGGAAGAAGCATTATGAATTCCTCATCTGAAAAAGTATAGACACAGGTTCCCGTCGCATTACCAGTAAGAAGTGAATCCTTGCTCAGAATACCTAAAAATAAGTTCCCAAATACAGACAAATGCACGGGGCTCATCTTGGTGAATAGAAACAAAAGTTTAGCTTTAGCCGGAGTTGTACGGTAAACACAGTGAGAAATCATATCTAGAGGAGTTCTCACTATGATCTTCGACATTGCCAAGGTTAATGGATGATGATTATGCTGCTGCATATAAGTCTGACAGTAAGTGGTATTTACAGCTTTCAACAAACAGAAATCTGCAAAATCCAAATTAAAATTAGAGGCAAGCTTGCATACTTCAGCATAGATTTCCTCAATGAGCTTAGCATCAAAGGTTTTCCCTTCAATTTCCCAAAGCAAATCATACAGTACTCTCTTTGTAGTAGGCTGCTGCAAGTAATTGGACAGAGTTTCAAAAGCTTCACCAGCAATGCATAATCCAACAGAGAGAAGAGGCACATCGCAAGATTTGCAAATGGATAGTTGACTCACATTAACTCTCCTAAACATCCAATGTACCAATTCAAGGAGTTCAAAGGGGGATATAAATCTTATGAGAGTATGCAAAGCATAAAATTTTGGAAGTAGGGGCAACACATCTTCAGTTGCAACACACAGATCAAATTTATCTCTAAGTTCCATAAAAAGCCTTTGTGCCAGGGTATTGAAAGCCTTCACAAGTGGCTTACTTACACCACCTTTGACATTGAGTATGGTACGTTGATCAGTGCATGAGGATAACAAGTAGTCAAAAGTTGTAGTCAATATATCCAGGACATGATGATTCATTTTACGAACCGTTTGCTGAGATAAACTCACCAAACTCTCCAAATTGTGCCCTAAGTTTACACTTCCAATTTCTTCATTGCAGCTCAAAGGTACAGATAATGAAACCAACACTACACGATGGCTGAATACAGTTTCAGCCACTTCCCCAATATTCTCTGCTGACAAATGAAATCCAGGATTTGTGAAGCATCCAGAATCAGGCTTCAAAAGTAATAATTGAGTAAACACAGTCTTTACAAGAATTAAGCAAATTTCAGAATGTTGTTGGAGTTCAGCCATAGGTTCAATTCTATCAGACGATTGTATTTGATAGAACCAAAATAGCACAAGACGCAGATAGGAAATAAGACAATCACTGGTCAAATTGGATAATTTAGCCAATAGCAAGTCCTGTACTTTTGAAAAATAAGGAACACTGGTGCTCATGATTGCAGGAAATAACTCATGGAAAGTTGCCTGTTTCAGAAGGCAACCAAATGCACCAGCAGCAGACTCAGTTGCATCAAAATCAGTGTTACATCGCATTTCTTCAGCAGATAAAAAATGAGTGGGAATTCCACAGGGATCAACTTCTCTGACTTCACAGTGAATCATGGATACAGCCAATTCCAGACCAGGGAAAAACACTTCAGGCCATAACTTAGAAACGCCAGCAAGAAAACTTCGTTCAAGAAAGATTATTGATGATAATATTGAGACAGGAACCCCAAAAAAGTATTGAGAAATAGTCAAAACTAATGGAAAATTCTTCAATAACTGATCAGGTGTAGTACACAACATTGCAGAACAAAAGGCTTTCATTATTCCAGCTATTTCAACACTATCCCCACCACTTACAAATTTTTTTACTGCATTAAGTGTATTTGCAAAAGAACCATCAGCAGGCATGTCTTTTTCATCAACGGAAAATGTGCAACAGCTTTGTTGACAGGATATACTCAGTGAAAAGAGCAATAAATTCTTCAACGGCCTCCACTCACATAAATAAACCCCAGAATCATCATCTACAGAACAGCGACCCACAAGCCCCTCAGACAAAATGGATACAATCAATGCTGATAATGATACTGCATCTACCTATTCATAATTCAGTTCTCTTAGTATCTCATATACAAAAAGCCTGCAATTATAAGCTAAAACAGAAAAATATGTACCTGAGTTTGCAAGAGATATTTCAATGTATTGCTCACATATAATGATATCATTGACTTCTCAGGTAATGAAAATGTTCCAGATTCAGAACTAAGTAATCGTAAACATTTCTGCAGAACACATATGACGAGGGGGCTGAAATCAGGAGACAGATCTGTAAAAACAAGGATAATTAAGTAACAAAAACGTTGCCAGCATCAACAAAAATCTTGTAATGCAGAAAAAACAAACTAAAGAACAGATTCTCTTCCACATTAATTTTAAAAGATAATATCTGCTCTTAGAAGTATCAAAAATAGAGACTAGCAATATTTAATAAAATATAATACCGTTAACAACAACAACAATAATAGTAACAACAAATTAGTAAATAAATCTTCGGTCGAGATTGCTTCTTAGATAAAAAAAAACTTGTACTCAAAAAAAATTAAAAAGGAGCCATTCATTGATAATGAGAATAAAACACATGAATAGAGATCAGAGTGATGATAACAGGGTGATTCAAAATCTAGCTGTTGAGACATACAAAGAATGTGAATTGCCCACAAAGAGGACCAACAAATTATCATATCACACACATTTCAAAAAAAAAAAGAGAGAAAAAAATCACAGCATGAAGCAAGTACTAAGGAAAACCCAACTTGACCTACTAATAGAGGGTAGACTTCAGAAAGCTATAGTATTAAACTCAACCCTAGGTTCAAACCTAGGTGGCCAACCAAGAGAGAGAGACCGTTAAACCACCAGGCTTCGAATAGTTGAACAACACTCTCTATTTGATCTCTAATACTACTGCCTGTTCGAAAATTCATGAACCATGAGCAAAACTGATAGCTCGTACCCAATATAATCATTGGGGTAGGATGCAGCAAGAAATGAAGAAAACATAAACTTACAGTATGTCTCAGAAAGTACATCTACAAGTCAACAAAATAGGTCAGGAATATAAAACTATCTAATATGATATAAAGGAAAAGAAAGAATATGAATTATTGATTACCTTTAAAACCCTTCGAATGAGCATGTTGCTCGACAATAGCCCAATATTTGAATAAATTATTCCCAATGGTAGAAATTGCATCGCATAAGAATGATATAACCACTCGAGACAAGCTCTGCAGCACTGCCAGCAGTTGTTCCTCTGTACACCAATGATGAGTACTATAACCAGCCAATAATAAGAACCATACACCAATTTCATATATGTTTCTATCAAATGCACCAGTGCTCAACATAGCTGCCTGTGCCAGTTTATATGCCTGTTTCTTTATCTCATTAATTGGTGAAAATATTAACAAGTTTACAAATGGCTGCATATGTTTATACATCAATGGTGGGGTTCTAACAGGGATTCCACTCTTTGTAGAGTATTCAATATACTCAATAAGCAGAGACAGCAGAGAGCACTGCATATTAGTTGGTAATGCCAAAGGATCACTGAGAAGATTCATGAAAAAATCAAATGATCCCTCCAATACAGTGGGCTTCATCCGCTGCACAATACAAATTAAAACATTACTTTTAAGAAGTTGACATAGAAAAAAGTTTATGATTGACACTAAAATTCAAACATAACCACAAAAATCCATCTTTCAGTCAGAACTGAGTTTAACTTTATGTTATAGTATTAGTATATGAAGCTAATATCTAAAGGGACATAAAATATGAGGTGCATAAAATATAATCCACATAGGCAAAATAAGATAAGTTTACTAATTATAAAAAACAATCATGAAACATAGTACAATTGTAACTGCTGATGGAAAACTCGTACATGAGTGGTATATTCCCCACCACGTCATCAGATAAAAAAATACTTAGAAAAAAAAAATAATGGATCATATTCAGAACATGTGCACAGAAAAATGACTTTATTCATTAAATGCCAGATCCACCGAGCAAGCATTTGCATGATTGTCTGCAGTATCTAAATCAAAATAATAGTCAAGATCAAAAAATTTCACTGAACTTGGTAAGGAATTTTGGCAAAAGGCTGGTCAAAAAGACAAATGATCAAACATGATAAACTAAACGATAAAGGCACCAAGTGATATCTATTATTTGTAACAGCCTAAATTGAAAATACAATTACTATATAGTGAGACTAAATCCTGAGATTACATTACCAACTCTCCTTCTCTATGAGGTTCCACAGACAGGTAGATAACAGGCATGCACATATCCAGAATTTTCAATCTACTTGTATCTGATATACAGTGAGTTGAAGCACAAAAATAAAATATAAAGCAAGTTCCAACATTGGAAATCAAGCTCCACTAAAACTAAAATCAGTGTTTTCATAGTGTTTATTTTAAACCAGATAGACAGCTATAAAAATTCCATTTCCGAAAGGTCAAACACAATTTCCACAGGCTCTTGATAGCAGTTACAAATCCAAAAGTAGTAACACTACAAAAATCAAAGAAATTCCACCAAAAATAACCATCTGTTTCGGAGCATATTCTTTATGGCATATGTAACAAGTAAGATGTAGAAATGTGAAACTTACAAGATATATTTTGAGTGCATCAAGAAGCTTAGAATGGAAGTAAATATCTGCATTATTGGTGACAACTGATGCAGTGCATAGGTCCAAACCCCAAATTTCAGAAATTACATTCATAAAATCCTTTTCAGCGTCCAGCTGATTTGTTACAGGTTCATCCAGAACACTTTCACTGTCCTTTGGCATAACAATTTGAGGATCAGAATTTATCCCACTAATGATAATATCTGCATCCTCATTCAGAACACCTGCTTTCAGTTTTTTCCTATCTTTGTTACTACATTCCAAAAGATATGTTGATTCCACTTTTCTCTTCAAATGTGACTCACAAGCTCTACTTTGGCTACTTTGCAAAGAAAATAGAGTCAACAAAACTTGCGGATCAGGAAGCAAAGCTCGGACTTCATTCTGAATTTCTTGAATAAGAGATGCCCAACTTTGTGTCATTTGACTGGTGCAGTGAGATCTATATTTTAAAGCACCTATGAAGGAATCCAACAGCTTCAGTGATTCCAGAAGAAGCCGTAGAGTTCCATGTTTGACAAGAAAATTAGAGTGAAGCAAGCCCTTATTGATCACTGATCGGCTGAATGGACGAGGGCATATGCAATTCAAGACACTCTGCACATCAGGATTATCAAAGGAAGGTTGATTGTGAGATTGAGTATCAAGGAAATCAAAAGAAAGGCCAGTGCCAACCGATGAAACCAGCTTTGCTGCCAGAGAAACAATACCAAACCTGCAAGTGCTTCAGTCACCATACATATATACAGGAACACAAGCAGCAGAAATAAATAAACAAGCACTAACAGGAGAGGTCAAAGAAACATATAGAAAGCTGACCAGTTAGGAGATGCAAAATCTTCAAGGTTGTATGGAAATTCATCCATGTATCTTGAAGCTAAGGATGGTCTCCCCCAAAGAATAGCCAAAAGCAGATCTCTATGACAGCTGATCTCTGTTGCTTTTACCTTCTTCATAAGCCCCAGTAATCTCTTTGGATTACCCCTTAATGGATTTGGGTGTCTCTTCAAGTCTGGCATCAAACCATTGCAAGGATCGGTACAAACCATAACGAGGACATAATGTGCCAACTCTGCAGCACCATTCCCCCACGCAGATATGCTGACTAACTGTTCCAAAGTAATGTTCCCGAAAAGAACACTCCGGAGACCTGGAGGCACCAATGACTCTTCTGTCAAAACCTTATTCTTCAATGTTGACAAAACATAAACAACAATTTCATCTTCATCATTCCCAAGACCACGAAGCACAGTAGAATACATTTCCTTCTGCTGTAGGACCCACCTCAACAATCCTGGTCTTCCCACCTCCAAGAATGACATTGCAAACCTGACAAATGACTCCCTCGACATGTGCTTAGTATTCTTGTCACTCCCCCTCTGTTTATACCCTGCAAGCTTGGAAAATACCTGAAGTTTAAAATCAAAGTTCTTTGCAACCTCCGAAGCCAATCCTGAACCGCGTCTGATAATTGAAGCCATTAGCAAAAGGGCAGCATTTTGGCGCTTCCCTTCTTTACTATTTAGTTCCTTATATATATCATCTATCTTTTCATCAATAATCATTCGAGCAAATTTATCAATAACCCTACTAGTAACAACTCTATCCTTGTCATTAGGAATATAAATTCCCTCAGGATGACTCAGAATAACGGAAATTAATGAAAATATATATGACATTCCTGGTTTTCCTAACCGAAGCTTCCATGCTTCCATAAGCTCCGAGAACCCATTAGAGTTGTGTACATATAACCGGAGCAACTCACCTCCAGAATCCCCATTAAGTAACTTGATAAACTCTTTTGTAGCATCCGAACATAATTTAACTTCCAATGAATTTATATTATGCAATAGTTCTTTGAGTTTGGCTTCATGGTTCACTTTGAAAACAAGTTTTGTAGTTTCCTCTAACTCCACCTTATCGTCATTGTCATCATGTAGCATAACTGCATTGAATAGAGAACGAGATTAAGCAGATTATTACAGTTTCATTAAATAACAATTAGCAATCAACATTGTGATGTATTATTTGATGGATAAGGAAGAAAGCGAAAAACACTGCACGCACCAAGCTCTGTCAAAATTGATGACCAAATAAAATATATATATATATCAGCTAAGTTTAACAAATTAAAACAGACGAGTTTGATCTTGCAAAACAAGACGAACAAAAAAATAAAATATTCTTTTGTAAGATAAACTTTCATTTACGTGAAACTGGACCTTTATCGCTGGATTGCATGCCGGTTTTATCCATTGAAGAAAGAAGAGGATTGGTTTTTTAATTTTTGTGTCCAAAAATTATGTAGGGTTTAAGGACATGCTCAAACTCAGGAGTAGGGTTTTGGAGGATCAGCGGTGTCAGAGAAATCGGTTGAGGCCTGTTTGCCTATCTGGAGAGTAGTAACCCTGTAAGAGATTAGGTATTTTCTTTTTTTATTTCGAAAACCACTTAAATAAAACCACCTCAGAGTTATGGGCCGATTATTAGCCATGACAAGCAAAAAGAGCTGTCTGCGAGCTTTTCAACTACGTAATATAGGCATTAGGCAGACTCGAGTCAATCGACTAACATACTCAAAAATCAAAATTTCCTGCTGCAGTTGCAAACTTTGAATAAACACAGCCAAAATCTTATTTGGAATAGTAATTTTTTTTAATTTTATATTGGATTATTATTTATAACCAAAACTGTCTGTTTTTCTATCTTACAATAAATAAATAAAATATTTAGAAATTTAAAATTACAAATATTATAACCGACTTTCAATCACAAAACATTTTCTACACCACGATTTGATAATATCTTGATCATAAAATCAACGATTTTTTATCGAAATTATTAATCTTTTATAAAATAATTAAAATAGTTTTCAACACCAAAAATTACAATAATTTTCTTCACTAATATC
Organism: Trichilia minutiflora; assembly: GCA_035590515.1. NCBI lineage: Eukaryota > Viridiplantae > Streptophyta > Magnoliopsida > Sapindales > Meliaceae > Trichilia > Trichilia minutiflora. The sequence goes on along the minus strand of JAVXUL010000008.1, from coordinate 13,114,698 downwards.
TTTTTCAATGCAAGTTATTAAAGATAATAATATTTTTTATTAAAAAATAAAAGATAGTATTTTAGTAATAATAGTTATTGTCCTTTCAATATCATAATCACTTGGAACATTTATTTTTGTTAAAAAGAAAACATTGGGCTTTAAAAATATTGGGCCGAGCTCAATAACAATTGAAGAGAATCTGCCTTACGACGCCAGCCAATAACACCGACCTATCCTATCACAAATCCAACCAATCTCCTCTCTCCATGTGTCCTTCTCTTCTTTCTACTATAAGTACCCGTCTCAGCAGGTCATTTGTTTCTTCTCTCGCACTGAACGCTCTCTTTAGGGCTCAACTCTCTCCATCGGATCTCAGGGAAAAGAAAATAATTAACCCGTGATAATTTTTCTTTCTTTCCGTTAGATTTCATTAAGGATGATGCAACAACCGCCAGTGCCATCGCAGGTTGTACCGCCACAGGCGTCCGATCAGAACAACCAGTACCAGCAACAGCCACAGTGGATGACGTATCAACAGCCGCAGCAACAACAGACTCCAGTTCCACCTCCGGTTGGATGGACTCCGCAGCCGGTGCCGCCTCCAACTCAGCAGACACAGCCGTATGGTGTCGCGTCCGATGCTTCCTCGGACGGGATTCGGTCTTTGTGGATCGGAGACTTGCAGCAGTGGATGGATGAAAATTATCTCATCAGCATCTTCGGTCACTCAGGGGAGGTATATATACATATGTATGTATTCTTATATGTTGTTTCGTTTGTCCTTTCTGGTTAAAGGAATCTTCATGTGCGGGTATATGTCAAGTAAGTATATGATTGTGTATGGAAACTTTTTTGTTTCAATAGCTAGGGTAGGTTATTTTCGTTTCATGGATGCGATTTTTGGAGCAGGGAAGGGAGCTTCAAATTTTGTGGTGTTTGGAGAGTACTAGTAGGATTTTAAAAATTTTTTTTTAATCTGGAGCTAGCATATCAAGTCATGCGAAGGAGGTTGATTTTGGAATCTTTATGGTTTGAATTGATTTTCATCTTTGTACTATTGCTTGGGTTGGGGTTTACTGCTTTTTCACCTGCTTTGTAACCCGTTATACTATGAAAAATGTGTGTGTTATGATTGTGAGTTTCCAAGTTTGTGAACAGAGAGTATTGTGTTTATGTATGTAGTTTGCATGCAAGCTGTGTGTTTGGTTTAGTATTTAGTTGGATTGTGGCATCGTTGTTTGGTTGATGTTGAAATTTACTCCATTAGATGGATGTTATGATAATATGATGTCAAGTTGGAGATGCCAGGGTTACTTACAAATGGTTGCCATAAACATAATTATATAAAACACCTGAAATTCTTTTTTGTTGCATTACATAGTATATTTTCCCTGTCTACCTCGCTTCCTGTCTACTTTACTCTTAGATGTGCATTTGTTTGGTTACAGGTTGTTGCGGCAAAGGTTATTCGAAACAAGCAAACAAATTTTCCTGAGGGTTATGGTTTCATTGAGTTTGTCAGTCATGCTGCTGCTGAGAGGGTTTTGCAGACTTATAATGGCACACCAATGCCAAGTACAGAGCAGAATTTCAGACTGAATTGGGCAACTTATGGTGCTGGTGAGAGGCGCCCAGATGATGGTCCTGATTATACAATTTTTGTTGGAGATTTGGCTGCTGATGTCACTGATTATATGCT
>JAVXUL010000008.1:13085693-13107016 GCA_035590515.1 Trichilia minutiflora | reverse complement strand
CGAGGGAAGCTACTTTCCACCGTCTCATCCGACATTTTTGCTTCCCGCGTAGTGATCTGTATCATCCTTCTCATCTCCGATATCTCTCTATCCAATATTTGCATCCGCCTATCCTCCTCTGCATGTCGCCACTCACTTTCTTGGAACAGCTGTAACAACTGAGTTAGTCCATTTGTTCCCCTTGTATGGCCCGGATCATGTGCTTGCACCTCGAGGACGTTCGATCGGGGGCTCCCGTGCTCTGGGATTCCATACAAGGTACTTTCAGCCCCCTCTGCAGCGGCAGCTGCTCCTACAGAAACTTTATTCACGCTCATGCGTTCAGTCGCGTGTCTCCTAGTTGTGTAACTTCTGACGTTTGTCATTTTCACCGAAAATGGTGCTTCGATAGCTTTTCGTTTGTTTCCCACAGACGGCGCCAACTATTGATACAAGAAATCGGTCTCGTCCATGACTCCGAGCACCAGCAGATTTTTTCTTCTCGTCCCTGACCTTGGAACTGCAAAACACACAGAGCACCTCAGGGGTAAAGCCGATTTTCCGACGAAAACCCTCTGATGCTTAAGTCAGAGAGGTTTTTACTTGGTATGTGCAATAGGTGTGGATGCAAGCAAGCAATAATGTACGAAGAGTATGGATGGCATGGAATGTTCTATTCCTGAGTATAATGCCTGTATGCACTGAAAAGGTTCAAAGAATGTCTCACAGTGGGTTTTTCTCGATGTTGTCCTCACGAATCTGACTGTCGATTGAATCCCATTCCCTCTCTTGAATCAAATCTCTCTATTTCTTGATTACTGGATGCTGTATATAGTAAGCCTAGGAGTGCGTATCGCTGGACACGTGTTATTGCATGACTGACGTGCCCAGGGTGACCTATTGCAAAGTTAGAGGGCGTGGAAAATTGTGACACTGTTCCTGGTCACGTCATCCTCGAGCCTTCGAGTGTTTATACCTCCGAGCAGAACTTTTAGCTCTCCCGAGAATGAAGTCCTCTGGTTCTCGGGAGACTTTGATGTTGCAGGGTGTAGCCTCGGCATCGCCAGAAGGTGAAGGGATGGAGACTAGCATACCCCGAATGTTCGCAGGTCTGGACTGTCGCATCATAGGCCATTGATCCGACCCCCCGACTCCGAGAGTATATGTCGTTGAAGGCTCCGACCCGAATGCAAGCTGACAGTGAATGAATTCGAAAAAGAATCCCTGACTGGTTGTCTTAGACAGAGTGCCCGAGACTATTAGGTTATCTTACTGTTGACCTGACCAGCTTCTCAAAATGACACCGTATAAAGAATCTTGTTGGATATGTGTACTTAGTAGGCTTGGATAAGAGCGTGGAGATAGACGTGGGTCGTGATAAAATCCCCCTATAGCTAGTAAACTAAATTGTATATACGAGAAAAATGAAGAAATAAAAAAAAAATTAAGATCTAATGCTGACAACCACGGTGAAAGGGATACCTTAGAGTGTGACAAAATCGATATTTAATTGTACAATCATTTGAATTAAAGTGTGAGATTCTAATATTAGAAGAAAAAAAAAATCTTCTTTTTTTTTTTTTAACTCATGAACTTATTTTTTTTTATTCCGTTCCCTGCTACCTCCCTCACCCAAACTTCAAGCTTCTGCTGTCCTCTCTAACTCCTTTCCGTTTTTACGTTTTTCTCCACCGGAGAGATTTCTTTTTCTTTTCCTTTCTCTTTTTTTTTTAACTTTTTTTTGTTGTTGTTGTTGCATATTATCCTTCGTCCCATAGTAAAGGGATAGTGGCACCTGTTAAACTAAGTGTTCATAGAGAAAATTATCGTCAATGCACGTTTTAAATTTAATATTAATAAACAGTTTGAATATTCCTCAAGCAAATTTGATAAATGAGAACTCATATTATCATATACAGTTATAATATCCAAATTACTTTTATTCAAAATTTGTATAATGCAAGACTTTTAGGTAAGTTTGATTCTCTAGCTGTTTGAAGAATCAAACGTGTTTGGTTTATGATATGACATAATAATAATAATAACCTCATGTTTTCTAGTAGTAAAGGGTAGTTGTTGTTTTTTCTTCTTCTTCTTCTTTTGTTGTTGTTGTTGATGTGGTTGCTTTTCTGTGTTTTTGCATGTTCGCTTTTTAGATCAAGAAAATTTATTTTTTAGATTGGGAAGTTCAGGCTTAGTTTGGATCCATTTTAATAGAAGCTCTTCTATCATTTCAATCTAAAAGATCAACTATAAAAGAGTTGTGATATATATTCATAAACACGGTCGAGTTGATCACAAGCCGATGAAGATACAAACCTTTTCCGATTGTTGGAATATCATGAGTTAATTGGTGCATTAATTTTAGAATATAAATTTCACATTAGAATAATTTTATTTTTAAAAATATTTTCTTTACCAAAGAAAAATATTAAAATTAAAAAATTTTGTATTTTAAATAAAATATATATATAATATTTATATTCAAATATTCATTACTATTCAGACAAGAAAAGAAAATATGAAAGTTTTTTATTATTTTTTTTTTCAAAATTTAAGATCTACTATATTATTAATTTATCGGGTACGTCCTTATTAATTATCATGCTAAAAATAGGGATTAATTCAATAATTATTAATTAATGAACGCAGAGTAAAACGGGGGAAAAACGAAAATTGGAGATGCGAAGTTCGACCACCACGGTCCCTCTCTCACTCTAAACAAGCACTCTACTCTCTGAGCTACAACATATTGAAGTCATCTTGAAATGGTTAAGGTAAAGGTAACCCGACAAGTCTTCATTCCCTCTCATCCTTTCATGAGTTCATGATTCTCTTCTTTGTATTCCCAGATCTTGGGGAGCCTGCTCGTTCTGGTTTTTTTCCAGAGGGAAAAGCCCTGAAGCGAAGGGATGGTTTCATATCTCGTCGTAGAGGAAGGTATTCCACTGACAGCGGCTAACAACATAGTGAAGAAAAGGGGGATACTACAAAGCATAAAATGAAAACACAAAAACAGACTTGCAACTACTATTTATTTCATTTGAGCTAAATTTATTTCAATAAACACTTATATTCTATTCTAAAACAGTTAGTTTTCTTTTACTATTTATTTGCAACTTTATATCTAAATTTAAGTAAATTTGTCATACAAACAAACGTTAACTTGATACCTATTTCTTTCATTTTAAACAATTATATTGGTGATTACAACACTCTCGAAAAAGCAAATGCTTTTTGTTGTGACAGGCAAAAATTGTAAGCATTTCGCTGCAAAAATTTCTCAAGAATCTTCAAACCGTTCAAGAAAAAATCTTGCAGAGACTACAAACTCAAAGGTAAGTACTGTGGACGTATGTAATAACTTAAGAGTGCATTGAATTCAACAGCTTAAGAGCCAATGCTTCTTGCTCTTCCACAGAAATAGGATCAACAACGGTAACTTTCTTGTTCTTGTTCTCCTTTCTTTTATCATTATCACTGTCACTATCAAAGTATATTTTTGACTTTTTAAGTCTTTTGTGCTCCATGGATTCTTCATCTGACCTAGGAAGATTATCTTCATCCTCTTCGTTAACCTCTTCATCCAAGCATCCTCTCTTCCACTTCATTTTCTGCTTGATTCGTTTATCCTTACGACGCTGGCGATCAAGAAGCTTGTCTTCTTTGTCCGCACGCTTCAACTCTTCTCTTATCCTCTTGTAGTATTCAGTTTTTTGGTCTGCAGAACACCATGGTTATTGGTACATTAGAATATAAAATATTTGGTACCCAAAAGTTTTCCATATGTTGCCATACAATAGTTCATGCAATATAACAACCAATATAGGAATGGCAACAAATTCCTCCTATGCAATTTTAGAGTCATAACGATGCAATTTCATGAGTTGATTGCTTCTTGTCCAAGTCCATTCCAGCTTCATAAACTAGTGGCCATTATTCAGGCTCATTTTAAACTTGGAAAATTGAGTAATAACATATAAAAACTGTACCTTGATCAAGAGGAACATCTACACTCTTTGTGTCCGCCACCATTGCAAGTGGAGGTAGTGTGTTGCCTTCCTCATCAAAGACAAACCTTGTCCCCACTGGTCTATGGACATTGATCTTCAATTTCTTTTTCTTTAAAACCCTGGTCGCAGGCCTGAAACAAAAAGAAACCGACTCATATTACTGCAAATAACATAATGGCAAAGTAAGCAGTTATGTTTAGTGATCACACTACAAAGTGATATAAAAGTTTATGTCACATTGAATTATATACTTTCTGGTGGGGAAGATCAGCCATACTACTACCAAAATTAGCTGTCCAACCCACCTTAGTTTATTTTGCAAGGCCATCTTTACATTTAATTTTTAAAAGAAAGTATTCTAGAAAAGAAGCATACATAACATTTTCAATTACGCTAGCTTTGCCGTCATCTTGTGCATTCTTTGTTTCAAGAATATCTCTGTCCCCCTCCTCCTCATCAAAATCATCTGTCAGCAATTTGTCTCCTGGAATCATTGATTCGTTCTCATTAGCATTTTCAAGAACAGGTCTTCCTGACACCATTTTCCCCTTAATCTTCTGGTTCAAAAATCGGATTTTGGGGGTCATAGGCAGACCCAATGAAGCTGAAAATTCATCAACAGACAGTTTCGTCACATCAAAAATCTCTTTATCCTTTTGAATATGAATAGACCGCAAATATGTAATGAAAGCTCTTTGTGCCAGATGTTGCATATCAGGATATTTGACAAGTAAAGCTGCCAACAATCCAGAAACTGGCTGCAGTCTTTTAGTGTTAGCCTGAAAATTCAGTAATAGTTAAAGCAAGGTTAATATAAGAAAGGTCCTTCAGACATGGATGCTTGACACTGTAACTACAATTTCGAGCCATTTACAATAAGGGAAAGTGCAGAACTTTTGTATTACAGTGCCAACCAAATGCTTCACCCATCCAAATTGGAAGGAGAAAACAAACAAAATAAACAACTTTCAAAGCATTACTTGTCTACCTTTGTAAAATGTATAGGTATTTTAGCTTCTCGCAATTTTTCAAGCATTTTCATTTCTGAAGGCATGAGAAATAAAACTGACCGACCTCCAGTATTATAGCGGGCAGTGCGACCAACTCGGTGTATGTAAGATGCAACATCTTCTGGACAATCCATCTACAGTAACAAAAACAAACACTCAGCCAGTTTAAGGAAAAATGTTTGCCCAAACCAAAAGTTGCTACCTTAACAGTCAATACTTCACCTGAACAACCCAGTCAACTGCCTTGTTAAAATCAAGACCTCTTGAGGCCACATCAGTGGAGAAGAGAACTGAACGCTTCTCACAAAACTGAGCATATGTGCCCATTCTTCTCTGCTGCTTCATCCTACCATGAAGACACTTCAAAGGTATCCCAGGACGCAATTTCTTAAATGCTTCAAAGACAAATTTCACCTAGCAACAGATCACAAAATTCTGTCATTTCATTGGCATTGTGGGACAAACGACAAAAGAGGAAACCGATACAAGATCAAAATGAAGTACATAATCATTTAACATCAACTAAATACCAATACACCAATGCAGTGAAATCATATAAATGTTGCCTGCTATTCAGAACACAATGAAGGTAAATGTAGCATTTGAATCATGCATACGTTGTAAACTCTGGGCTGGTGAATATAGACAAGAGTGTGCGATCCCATCAATTAAACAAATCTTCTTAAGCCCAAAAAAACACAAAAGAAAGAAAGAAAGAAAGAAATGACACCAAATTACCTGTTTGCAGCTTGAAAGGAAAACTAGAATCTTTGAGTTAAGGTGTGCCTTTATGAAACTCCAGAGCATGTCTAACTTTTGGTCAAGAGGAACAATCATTGCAGTTTGCTGCAAATGATTGGGCGTGGCTGTTGCAGATTCCTCATGCACACTAAGATACTCAGGGTCCTTCAAACTCAGTCTTGCAAGATCCTGCACGGACTTCGTTTGAGTAGCAGAGAAAAGAAAGGTTTGCCGATGTTTAGGTAACTGTGAGACAATTGCATTTAAAGCCTTCTTAAATCCAACATCAAGAATACGATCTGCCTCATCAAGAACCAAAACCTGTTTCCTGGCCCGGAAGCTTCACCCAAATCAGCAAATAAACAAACAGATGAACCAAATATGTAACAGGTTACATCTAAAGAGCCACATGAATTATAATATATATTGTGCATATCTAGAGTGACTACAAGAGAGGGAGATAGACCCTAAAAGAGGGGCATTTGTTGAGGCATGAGAAATACAAGTCCATCAGAAAGAAGTTTGTTTCAACTAAAGAGATTGCAGAAAAGAGAAAGTTAAAGAAGATAGACCTTAAAAGAGGACGAGTGAAAATTATGTCATATCAAGTATGCACAATAAAACAATCTTTTGCTTGATAAATGATTCATAATAGTAACCAGTATCTTTTATTAATTAAAAGGAAAAAGAACAATAGCGACAGGAAAGTTCAAGAAGAACATTATGGTGACCTGAAGCTGTGAACAATCAAAACTTGGGGTCTCATCCATGTGCTGAAGAAGCCTACCGGGGGTGCAGACCAATATGTTCAGCTCATTTACACGCTCCTTCTCCATATCAATATCCTTTCTACCACCAATTAGAAGGCCAGCACTAAAATTATGGTGCTTCCCCACAGCTTTCAGTACATCAAAAAGTTGATCCGCTAACTCCCTAGTGGGAGATATTATAATGCTGCCTACACCATCCTCGGGACCCCATCTCTCCCTATATAACTTCTCCAAAACCTGACACAAATAATCGAATTGAGCACTAAATAAGTTCTTCTTTTTTTTTTTGCATTAATTAATTTATCATTCTCCTTATGTCTTGAGATTTACCTACAAATGATTCTTATACTCTTAATTCTCTCAACAAACTAGCACTATATCCTAATCATATTCAAAAACTTAAAGCGATAAACCAAATAATTTCGTACTAAATCGCTCCATAAAACATGCAATAAAACACAAAAGCATAAAAAATCACTCACTGGAATAATAAAAGCCAACGTTTTCCCTGACCCAGTTTTCGCAGCTCCCAAGATATCTCTTCCACACAATGAATGTGGCAGAGAAGCTCTCTGTATATCAGTCATCTTAACATAACCAGCTTCTTTTAACCCGCTCTTTGTCTTCTTCGATATGGGCAGCTGATCAAATCTCGTCGACCCCACATACCTCGAAAAGTCGTTCTCGCCAGTGCGTCCGATGGGTTCTTTTTTATCAAGCGGAGGGGATGACAGAGGATTCGTGCCAGACTCCGGCTTTTTTGAGTCGATCCATGAGTTAAGTAGCTCGATTTCTTCGGTTTCCATCGTGCGAAATGCCTTGCGGTTCGGATTTCGCTTTGCTATCTTCATTTTTTGAGTGATCGGTGATGATTTTTCGAGTGGTTTTGAATTGATGAATTGCAGAGCAAAGACGGAGGGAGAGTGCTAGGGTTTTAGGGGTTTAAACCTTAAAATATGGTTCAAAACGAAAAAAATACAAAATAGACAAAAAAATAATTAAAGTAAAGAGTAAGGGTACGATTGCAAAAATACTTTGGAAAATCAACTTAGGTGCGAAGGCATGAAACGCACACAATTACGGACAAACGTATCTCGTTTCACCTCGCCTCCTCGTACCGTCTCCAAAAGGCTCACTTCCCAGATCTCTCTTTCATTGCTGCAAGTACTGCACAATACACTTTAATACAGAGCAGGCATAGAATCTTCTACACAGCACTAACATTTTTTGTTCAATTGTTGTAAAAATAAACATAAACAGAGATGGGTTACAAAAACAGAACAGGACAGGAAACCAACCTCTCTAAGAATTCGTCTTCGTCTTCGTTGAGTGAAGCCTTGCTTTTTGCAACTATGTGCATTATTGGTCTCCCTGTTGATGTCTACGTCAAGGATGGTTCAATCTACTCTGGAATCTTCTACACTGCTTCTGTTGAAAAAGATTATGGTGTGTGCGTTTTTTTTTTATTTTTTGAGCTTTCTTTTCCTACGCTAAATAATGAATTTATTGAAATCCTTTCTGGGAATCGTTTGTTTTGTGAAATTGTATATGAGATTAGATTTTGTTTTTATTGGGTAGTGGTGATCTTGTTGTGTATGGTTAGGATCGGATTCCGTTTTTATTTCTGGCGATTATTTGATTACTTTGTATTTTTTTCTAAATGGTCTGTTTGGTTGCTGACGAAGGCCGGAACTAACAACGAAACGAATAATTTCATTTTTGTTTGATTAGATTTTTCATTTCTATTATGACATTTAATCATTTCACAGGAGCCAAGTCGATAAAATCTTTAATAATGGCGTGGTCGATGTTTTACACTTCTTTTCTTGGAATCTAAAATGAGTAAAATGTAGGGTTTATGATTTTGTGTGATGTTTTTTGGAATAGACTTGTGTCTTGACAATAAAATTTTTCACTAATATTTCATCTCTGTTGTTCTATAGAAGAGAAAGTGCATTTTATTAAACTGGATTGTTCTTGATTTAGGTATTGTTCTGAAAAAAGCAAAAATGACCAGAAAGGGGAAAAGTAATGCAAATGTCGCAATTGGGGCCGTAACAGAAACACTTGTAATCCTCTCGGGGGATCTTGTTCAAGTTGTTGCAAAGGTATATGACTCTTTACTTTTTCTTCTTTCATATGCTTTCTTAGGATTTATTTACTTGACTGGTTTCGTGTTCAAACCATCTGCTTGATTTACATAAGTTGTTATGTGCATAGGGAGTTCAGCTTCCGGCTGATTGTATTGCTGGTAATTTCGCTGGTGATGATGTAGCAGCTGTTGTGGGCACAGTTTACTCCATCGAAGGCCAAATAAGTGAAGCAAGAAGACCTACCAGGTCTGGCATGAATAAAAGGCATAGTCAGAAAAGGTATATGGTTATGTATTACACTTGAATGGACAGAAATATGATATTATTATGTAGAAATCCTGGTGTGTAGCTTTACAGTTCTAGAACAAATAGAGATTGTGGCTAGTTATGTCTTCAGCTTTAGGTTAACTTTCTTGGGATATCGTCATATCATAACTTATAGAAAATTTTCTTTTATTTCACGCTGTACTCAGAGAAAGAATAATCTATAATTTTGTATTAGAAGTGATCGTAATCTGACACCAAATGGATAGCCTTGTGGGTTAGATCGCTTGTAGTGGAGCAAGAGATCTAGGGATCAACTTTTCTCATGCCATTTTTGGGGCGGATGAAGTTCAATTTGTGTTTGAGGGCGATGACTGAAATTGGTTTGTAGTACTCTGCTGTATAGGTAAGGTTAAAGTTAAGAATCAATGATGACAAAAACACTAGAATTATTTGGCCCTAGTTTTTATGTACCTTCAAACAGATATCACAAACTTGGTTTCTTTTTGAAATTATCAAGTAAAATTCTAGTCAGATGTTGACATCCCTAACCTTATACAGTTCATACCCTTATTTGAAATAACAATCAATAATCTTTAATTTGAATATCAGGCCGCATTGAAAAATGTAAATTACTTGAATGTTATGAATGGTACTTTTTGAGAGAATAGGCTAATCTTGTAGGATCATTTAGCTGCAATCATGTCAAACATAGGGGATTAAATAGGAGACTAAATTTAATTGAGCAAGTCCCCATGTTTATAGGGAACCTTTATTTAGTGATATACAAAATGTCATGCAGTAAGTTGAAAATTAATTCCGCATTATGGTTCTCCTGCTTGAAAACTGGGTATTATTTGTGGAATATTGAACAATATGCTGTGCTGTGGGGTCTTATACAATCATACACTAATCTCTTGTGGCTGTGAAAGCAGGATCTCGGTCCAGAATGAGAATGGTTTTTTCCATGGTGATGTGACCACAAAAGCCAAGAAGGGGCATGAAGGAAAAAATTTGTCACTGAATAATACAAGAAATGCCGTAGAAGTTGAGCATGGGAAAAGAGATGGGATAGACGTGGCAAAGGTAAATCTAATTGATATATATTTGTGCACGAAGATAAATCAGCACATATGGGCCTGTGGTAAGTTATTTTTGGGTCTAATGCTGAAGGAGTTTTATACCCTTGTGTTATCTTATGTATAACTGTAAATTAAATATCGTATAGATGCAGCCACTTTCTTTTTCTTATAGTTATATATATCTCATTTGTGGTTGACCTTTGGACAATTACTGTTTAATTGGATGCTTCTAAGAGGATGCAAAATTTTTTGTTGAAGGACTACCATGCTTGATTTATGCTTCTTGTGAAAAAACCAATTATATGGATTATAAGGACAGATATGTCGCTTAAGAGATTTTCTGAGCTGTTGCATTGTAAATGAGTCAATTGGTAATGGGATTCCTTATTTAGGGGCAAATTGCCCAAGCTGTGTGTAAGCGTTATGTATCTTCTAGCATTTTCCCGCAATAATTTTTGTGGTGTTAATTTTTGTGTCATCTCCCTTCATTGCAGATTGACGAAGCTTCTGTTGACTCTGTTTATGGGAGGTATGAGTTATCAACTTCTCCTGATGTATATTCGTATTTATTCCTTGGAGTGGTTCTTTGGTTGGCCAAAACAAAATTTGGTCTTAGATTTGATAAAATTTTACCATCTATCAATTCTGGCCTGCACCTTATCTACAAATATTATACATGACAAATACCTCATTTTTTGGATGTACATTGACCGATTGATTGTTGCCAAATTATATCGACCGTGTCTGTCTTCAACAGTATCATGATTCTACTCTGTAGAAGCTATTTTTTCCATTGTTTCTACTAGATCTCTTTCTTATCCTTAGATTCTTGTCATTTGTTTTCCTGACAGACAGGTTGGAGATAAAAGATCTCAAGATCAGCAGGATTCTTGCACACGGACCTTTGAGCTCCATAGAGAAGAGAATGTATGTAGATACTAGTCCATTTTTATTATGCAACCATGGTTGGTGGGAATTTTTAGTCGCACAGGGTTCGATGCTGTATTTACCGGTTCATGTTATTGTCTTGTGCAGGCTGACAGAGTTCAAGGATCGAGTTCAAACTGTGAGTTCAAAATCCTTGTTTCTCTGAGCAGTGTCCAAAATTATTTCTCAGAGGACATCAGTTGAATACTTTAGCAGTGAATGCTTTTTAATATTAGCTGGAAATGTTCTTGGAAGTTAATAAACATAGTTGAGAGATTTTTTAGCATATAACCATTACTTGGTACTTTGACAAACAGGAATTTAGTGCACTTGCTATCGTCTGATTTATGAATGAAATAATGCTTTAAGTGATTAGATCTGTTAAAGCATATTCAGTCTGAATATGCTTTCGAGCATGTCACCTGTTTGCCCATGATAACACTTAATACCTAACATGCAGTGGCTACCTGCCAAGGTCAAGTGATACCTGCTGAGGGAGGGTATCCACATATGTCGTTCAAGTATCATAATGGTGTATCCCCTGCTCCTCAGGAACTTGATAAACCAGATAATCAATGCCATGAAAGGCCCGCTTCAGCTGATACTTCTTGTTTAGCTGCTGCTCATTCAAGTGTTTCAACTTCTTCCAACCCAGTTACTGATTCTATATCAGGGTCATGTTGTAGCTCCTCAGCAGCTTCTACTGAAGTGATCCCTCCACAAAGTTCACAGTCCGATAAAAGCACCAAGGTAAACTAAATTGGAATGACAACCATGTCTGATTTAACTTTCAATTTATCATATCTCAGGGTAGTTTTCATTCAGGTATGCACTATTTAATTTTTTGTATTGACTATCAAATCACCTACAACAAAATCATTACACCACTAAAATTTTATGTTGGCAATGGCCATTTCACCCCCTCAAGTGAGCATCCCCTATGTATTCAGAGTCTAGGAACAACTTTTTACTTACTAGTTGGTTATGTAGCTTAATGCAGGAGTTCACTGTATAATTTCATAGGGACCTTCCTGTAAAATTTCTTAATTAGGTTATTTTTCTGACATAACTTCTGTAATAGGGATTTAAGCTTAATCCTGAAGCGAAGAGCTTCTCGCCATCTTTTGCAAATCCTATATCCACTACTCCACCGGCAGTACCAACAGTTACAAGCATGGCTTACATGCCAAACAACGCTCCAGTTTTACCAGTTGCTGCTGCTCAGTCAGAAATTGGAATCAGCCCTTATGTGCCGCCTCATTCTTCTGTCCCTACAAAGTTTGCACCATATGGTAATTTGACAACCGGAAACGGTGGTGATGCCACACAATTTTCTCAACCTGTACGTATTGTCAGATTTTAATTAGTTTTAATCTTTTACATTTCTCAAGATGTTATTTGATGATATTGGTGCAACCTCTGCTTCTTGGACCTCAAAACCATCCACTCCTGCCTCCTTTTCATCTTCTTGTCTTTCCTCTTAGCAGTGAAATGATGCCATATAACACTTTTTACATACAATAGTTGATAATACCCCCAAGGACAATTTTTTACAAGTGCCCAAAACTTCATCATATTTGAGAATACTTCCATCATATAGACTACCATACTTGGTCGAAACTTGTGTTGACTGAGTTCCTTTCTGCTTATAGATTGTTGGACATGTTGGAAGCAGGACACAGCCAGTTAGATATGCGGGTCAGTATCCTGTTCAGACTGGATCTGCATATGTGCATCCAAATCCTCAAGCCGTAAGTAGGAGGATTCAAATGCCATCTCTGTTGAGTTTATTTGTTAGATAGGGACACATTTAGAGTATTTATTTATGAGTGTTCATTTTTAACTAACTAATTTCTCTTTCCATTCTTTCTCTAGGTTATGGTTGGAAGATTGGGGGGGCAGCTTCTCTATGTCCAGCCAGTTTCCAATGTAAGAATCAATGCCTGCGAAATAATGATATTTTATGGTTGATTCACTTTGCTGTTTGGTAGTTTCCTTGGTTATGTTCAATAAAGCTAAGATATGTCTGTGTTGCATCTATTAAATTAGTTGCTGCTTGGCTGGGAGAGGGAACTTGAAAGTTGATGTCATGCGTCCATTAACGAAGGGATGAGTTTACTGAACAAGTTTTGTAGATAATTAGTTATAGTTTTATGTAAATAAACCCTGGTAGCTGATTAACTATATAATTTTGAATCACCACTAATATATGAAGGAAATAGGGACCTAATCATTCTTGAACAGTTTTTTAATGTTCTCCTTTTCTTCTCTACTTTTTTTTTTTCAGCTTTTTTGTGCGGAGTATGATGGAAGGGATAGATTTTTAAAAATTTGAGCTCTTCTTTTTTATTCTGGTGCATGGTTTCAGTCTACAGAGTGTTTCATTTTTACTATTCTATTCTCCTAAATATCTTTGTCCAGGGTTCTATGTGATTATATCACCATTTATTTCCTGATTGCTTAACTACGTTTATTTCATATTGGAAGGATTTGGTTCAGAGCATGGCAGCTATCCCACCAGTATCTGTACGTCCTGCATTGACACCACATCAGGTTCAATTTCCAAAGCACCAAGGTACTTCATTCATATCCAATTTTATGATGAGTATTTCTATAAAGTTCAATTTGAGGCCTCATTATTTGTTTTTTACAATTTCCTGCATTCACAAGGTAAGCCATATATGGTACTGCACATAATTATAGTTAATTACACTTGTGGGCGGCCATAAGTACATTACCCATTTTGCAATTCTTTATTAATTTCCCTTGCATCTATAGGGCAAAAGATCTTTGATTGTCTGAAGCATTGTTGTTGATGGATAATTTCACTTCTGTAAAATTATGGGATGAACTTAATAGTAAATTTATTTGAAAGGATTAACTGCTTATAGGGTTGAATAGATTTCTTGTATTAAATGACCCTGTTTCCAAATTTTGTCCGGCAAAATCTCATTTTCGAGGGATTTGTTTTCTTTTTATTGCAGGAAGTGCAGCAGGCCGGGCACTGCAGCTGTGTGTCCCCTCACCTTTAGCGGGTAGTGGACTGCAACCTTTTCCAGCGCCAAGCCACATTCCAGTTTTGCAACCGCCCATCCCTGCTCCACGATCTAATGGTCTCTACAGCACCAAATTTGCATGAAAAAATATATATATTTCTGTTTTCTCTTGCTCTAAATAAAAGTTTTGGGTTATGGCATTCTTTTTGGTGGGCATCCAGTATAGGGGTAATTTTAATGTATTCTTTATATCTGAGGGGTTACATTTTCGCAGAGGTGGTGGATGGTGGAGGCACGATATAGACTAAAGTTTGCTCCTCTTTTTCTTTCATTTTTGGGCGGGGAAATTTGGAGAGCTGCTTCTCTAGAAGGGTGATTGCTTGTTGAACAATTTTGGTTAGAAAGGATAAGATTATATATAATTCTGAAATGAATATAGCTGCAATATTTTGGATTCGAATGACACATTTAAAAATCTGTTTATCTTTTGTGGGACATGTTTTAGTATTGTGCAATTGCTGAACTTCATAAATACATCTAACTTTGTAACACAGTCCGTCCATCACTGCCTCTTTCAAACTCTTAATAGTTTACCAAATCATGTTATTGATTCAATATTTATAAACAGAACATGTTTGGATCTCGCACAACTAGAGTTTGAATAATTCGAGACTCAAAACTCGGCCTCCCAATAAATCAAGTAAGAGCCACAAGCTGTCAAGCTCTATACAAGTGGAAGTATAACTGCAAACCTCAAGGGATTTACTCGTGACATAATACGAACACATACGTGAATAATTAAATGATCATAATAATACTAATTTATTCATAATAACACCATACTTCTCGATGACTTGTTTTCTCCAACTTATCATTCGGTTTCAATCAATAAATAACAAATCAATTGCGATGTAAAACTAGAATAATTTATAGGGAAGGTTAATATTTTACTCAAATATTTAACAAACTCAATTTTACTGGAAATTATAAGGTTATAATTTGTAGTGACCAAACTATAAATACCAAATGGTAACACAACTATCTGTTCTCTTAAAATGATAAACTACTCGGCATTAAGAGATGGTTTACCATAGGAGAATTCTTTGTTGTCCATATTTATTCTAGACTAACAACTTTCCACAGACTTTTTGGTTGCTTTAACTATTTTAAGATCATGTCTTCTACAGTGGTTTGATTCCAACAAATCAGTCTGAGATTTTATGTGAAATAAAAAAACTGCAAGTGAATCAGTATCATTTACTTGATCTCCAATCTCAACTTCTGGCTGTTCAGCTCATCAGAACTCAGTCTTGAATCTGTAGCTGGCTCTTCGCCCTGTGGCACTCGGTTCTCCATCATGTTTTCCTGCACAGCTTGAAGCATGAAAACAAGTTTTGTCTGTCTTAAATTTTCAGGCACATAGAATATTAGCTAGGATTAAAAAAAGAAATTGTTTAAGCTCTATTTTACCCACAACAGCTCAGTCATTTTGCCAGTTCTGAGGTTCTCAAAAGGTTTTGATAAAGACGCTGAGTTATTATTGGCATTAGACTGTACAGCTTGCAGGGGCACAACCGAGAGAGCCTGACCCGCTTGATCGGTATCATCATTTCTATCCCCAATTTGAGTCTCCGCTGATTGTGAAGGTGCATGAATTCTCTTAACAACTTCAGTTAAAAGTTTTTCAAATTGCATACCAGGTAATTTCATTGATTTTACTTCCACCTCAAGCACCAACTCTGCTGATGGCTGACTTAGAATTCCCTGGTGGTTAGTTTGAGTTTGCAAGGGATACACTTGATTTCCATCCATTTGATGGAATAATGGCTTCCAACACCTGCTTGACTTTAGAGGTTTCCAGATGGGTAACTTGTCTAGAGACTGAAGATAGATGGTTGGCAGCCACTGGCCCATTTGGTACATTAACAGGCTGGTATATGTTTTTTGGGATCACTGGATGAGAGGTTTCGACAGGCACTGACGCTGCCCGATTACCTTTTAAGGCCCCCAAACTGGCAGTTCCATTTCTAAAAGGATTAACATGCTGCTCATTCATCTCCCTGGATCGAGAGTTATGCCCATGAAGCGGAGAGTAATTTTCTGCTGGGAAGGGAATCTCATTTCTTCTGACCATTCGTGCATGTGGTGCCACATCAATGTCTGGTGAAACAGCAACATATTGTCCTGGCTTAAACACAACACCCCTCAAAGTGGTTTTGGAGTCACCAACTTTAACAGTGAGCAAATATCCAGCATCAAATGCAGCCTCAATAACCCCATTAACTACTTGACCCACCATAACATCATTTGAGTTATTAATTGGATCTACCGGAGGGGAATGATTCCTGTTCATACATTGTAATCTGGGTGAAACATTTGCATTGTCCCTATGATATAGATTTTGGACCGCCCTTAGTGCAGAGTTCTCCCCATGATTGAAACTCAGTCTGGGATGCTTTCTCGGGCGACCACGTTTGTGCTTCATGGGAATGTTTGCAGAAGCATCTCTGTTACTCTCTTGATTGTCTTGGTTCATTTTCAGTATTACAGCAATCTATCTCGGCTTTCACATTTATGTGGTTTCCTTTCCCTGCAGCAAAGAGTGCAGTTAATTGCAAGTCCAATAAAAGCAAACTCATATCTTTCAGGCATATATATACACACAATGCAGAGCATCTTTCCTTTGGCCACAACTTTACATGTAAAAGCATATGACATTTAATGATCATTGTAATAATAAACAGATGAAACAATAACTATAGCAATATCTATTTCATAGGAAAGACAGATATTGCCAAAATCATGGAAAGAGATTGATGAATATATCAATCTCCCAATTCTTTTGTAATTAATTGAATACGATTGACTGCCATTCTCCAACAAATTTTAGTTAAGTATCTTCCAAAAATATGAGGAACGGCAATGGCTAGAGCAAGGACACATTTTGGTTCAAATGCATCACTTTCTGGAAGCCAAAGCCTTCAGTACCTTCAAACTCACATTTAGCATCATAATCATTACTAATGCAAAATTTTGTAGCACAAAATCATGACAGAATTTAAATATAATCCGAGGCACACCCAATTTTCAAGTCATAATCATTTACGCACTAATGCCACACTTTTCCAAATCAGTTATTATAAACTTATAGTGAAATAGGGTCACAAAGAGAATTATATCCTGTAACTATTATGAACTTCAATATGTTACCAAACTAGAGTCACAAATTCCATATTATATCCTGCAACTAAGATTATGGTCTTAGTTATGTTACCAATTTGAATTTACCGAAGTTGACCTCCAAGTAGGACTGAACGCTGCCTATGATTATAGAAATGAAAAGTCTCCAATACATCAACATGTCCGGCCATCCAATAAACCATGACATATATACAAAATTACACGCTTCGTGAGTCCATTGGACAGTGTCCAACAACTCATATATACAAAAACACATGCGTCATTAGTCCGTTGGATGGTATACATACTTGTAAGAATTAATAACCAAGGCAAGTTTCCGCAGTCTGCTATCAAATATCCTCCAGAAGCAGCAAAGCTTACCAGATCACATTTACAAAGATCTCTTAAAGGAAAACAAAATCATCAAAAATACTACTGCCACTAAAATATCATTTGAGAAAACCCAATTTCTAACTACTGGCAAGGAACAATTTTAGCATCACATATTCACTAAAACATTGTAAAACTGTACAAAGAAAAACGTTTCATATACATACACATGCACTGCAAACTGCCAAACGAACAAGAAAATTAACCCCACTGTACACATGAAAGCAAGCACAAAACCATCAACGATTAATATTGAAAATACTGATAATAAGTGCACAGTAGCTCGAAAACCAAACTTTAAAATGAAGACAAAACAATTTGCATGACCTTCCTGCAAGAAAGTTTGTCACTTTTTGGACGAAATCAGTAACATGTCCTCGTTTAACACAATCCCCAATACGAAAAGAAATTAAAATTTTTTGTTAAAGTTAGGGTTTTGAGATGTGTTACCGTCTGGGTAGTATTCTTCAGCCGTAGGTTGGCATGGGAATGAAGTGAATCTTTTTCTTCTTTTTTTTTTAAATGAACGTGATTTTTTTTGCAGCCCAGGATTTGTTTTCCTTGCCAGAAAACAAATCTAATTTTATCAGAGGGATTTAGATTTTGTTGCCCTCAGGCCACGACTACGAAGAGGTTTTGAGATACTGAGTTAGCTAAAGTGACTGGGTTGAGGGTTCTGTGAACGATGAAATAACGTACAATGAGAAAGTGTCATTTGAAGTGGGGAATGGCAAATAAACGGCTTCTAGTTTTGGAAAATGATAAATATTTTTAAATTTTAAAATTAATAATAAATATTTTTATAGTATTATTTTATTTTTTATATTATTATTATTATTATAAAAAAATAAGAGGTATGTAATTATATTATAAAAATTAATTAATTAATTAATTAATTAATAGAATTAGGGATGACACAAATAAGGTACTAACAAAAAATATCATATTCTTTTAGTTTCATTTATATATTTTTGATTAATAATATTTATATATTATTTAATATTTATATAAATATTCGTTTAACTATTTTTTTTAAAATATAAATATAATAACAACAAATTTAAATAAAGTCCATCCATAATCCATATAAATTATAATTAAGTCAAAAATATTATAATTCTTTGTGTAAACATAATTTTTATTTTTAAATTTTAATATAAGATTATATATAAGATTTGTAACAAATTTAGATAAGGAATATCTAGAACTATAAACCTAAATTTCATTAAAATCTATAACAAATTTAATTTTAATACTCAAAATTATTTTTTTATTACTCAAATTTATTCTATTATAATAAGATAAAATTAGATACTCAAAAAAAAACCAATCCACATCATTCTTAAATAAAATGATATTATTATAATAATATTTATCATCAGTTATTTTAAACTCAAATAAGGCAATTGATTTATAATGGACACGTGGTAGCATAATATTGACTGCAGATGGCGGAAATTATTTTTTTAAAAAAGCTTTTATTGATGACGTGGCACAACTCCCAACCGTTGCCAGCTGTTTGGAATGAATGACATGTGGAATTGGATCCTTTGAGTTGCTTGGGAAATTATCTGCGTCTGGACATTATCCATGAATATAACGGGATTTGCCCAAACTATCACGGGCCATGATCGGCCTGGGACCAAACCCACCACGTCGGGCACCAGCTCATATGGACTATGGCTCATTAATTCTGTCATATTTTCCACTAATAATAATTTGAATTTTCTATGTTTGTTGGAGTCATGGAAAATATAGGAAGGAATCCAAATTCTCCCACTACGTTTGAGCAAAAAACAATCATCTTCCTCTTTTAAATCAAAGTTAATCTAGTCCATCGATTATAAAAAATGAACGGTTGAGATTAAAATAAATTTAAATGAGGGGTGATTGTTTTTTGCCCAAACGTCAGGAGAGAATTTAGATTTCTCCCGAAAATATATAATTAAATAGTCATGTCATTGAACTATCGTGAGAATATAGCTTTTCACGACTTACCTTTACTGTAAAGATACTATTTGGAAGAAAATATAACCTACACGTGAACATCTTATCGGTAAAACACACAAATCAATAGCCAGGTTTAATCCACAATGAACTCCTTCTTAGGTGTACCCCGCCTCAGATATTCTCTGACTCAGGAATCTCATTGGCTCAGGTAACCTTTATCCCAAGAGAGTTACCATCGTCTCAAGATTTTCACCTGAGATGGTGTCAAGAAGACAGAGACCCATTCTCAAGATTTTCGCAACCAACAATAGTACATCTCAGGTATCTATCACCCTAGAGTCAGGATAACTTCCCAAAGAAACCTTCTCAGGAAAGGTTTCCTTCTATCAGCTTGCAAAAAATTTCGGACCAAGGTCCAATCCAATGTTTGCCCCTCTCTTCAAAAATAGGAAGGATTACTGATAGCAGAATCATCACTCAAGATAGCCGCCTACCATAAATTTACCTATCCCATCCTTTAACTATTTTCAGATGATGAGACGGTGTTAGGCTTGCAAAATCTACAGATGTGACAATCCCATTTATAAAAATCGGCTGCACGTTACCCCAAATCAGATATCACATCTTTTCCATCCTCCGATGCCAAGTCACTATTCTGGACACTATATAAAGCAACTTTCTTCAAACGATTAAGGGACTTTTTGAGCATTCTTAGGCCACATTTAAAAATTCAGAGAGATCCGACAATTTCATTACCACCGTCTTCCCTCATTATCTTCGTTGGGTAATCTTAACACATTTTCTCTCTGATTTTGGTCATTTTCGATTTCTTTTTATTGCCTTCACCGAAAGCACTATCTACTTCTTTATCCTACTTTTGACTTAGACATCGGAGTTTCTCCATCGGGAACCCTTCTCGGCATTACTCCAATTGTGTTTATTTTCTTTGCAGGCTTAGAAAATGAAGGTCTATCGAAAACAGCCACCTTTACGATCATTCTCTGGCGTAAAAGTCGCCATCCAACAAACCACCACGTTGTCCGCACACCTCAACCGTTGGATCATTTCACGTTGATCACAAGAAGATTCCACGAACAATTCTTGCACTAATAGATACTGTTCAATATCAGCATAAATAAATAAATAGATGAAATTAAGTTTATGGTTAATAGGATACTTGCATCATTCTGGATATCAAAGTTATAAAAGAATGATCTATCATTTTTGTATCTGTGAGTCTATATCATCATATGCATAGGCATGCATCTTGAATCAAGCCAAACTCATCAAAGTTTTTATTTTCGAAAAAAATAAAACTCATTAAAGTCTTATCTCGTAGTTTCGTCTATTTGTACAAATACTGACTTCTATTTCAACACATATCGAAGTTTTGCTTATGATTGGGAGAGAGAAGGCATATCTGATTGGCTTTATGACAATGGTGATGATGAAACTGAAAGCACTTATTCCTCAAAGCTGGAAGATCTCAAGAAGATGAGTGTGTCATTTTTCTGGATCTCAAATTTTACCTATCTCTTACATTTCCATCGTGTGACTTTATACGTTTTGTCTAGTTGGTAGTTCCAATTGATAATGGACACAAAGATAGAGAAGCAAGGGCACAAACTATAAGAGATCTGTTGCAATGCACTGTATAGTACTGAACGGCTCGTGGTACTCTTTCACCTGAGGAGAAATAATTGGCATGTTAAGGATTCTGTCATACGTTCTATAAAAAATCTGTCATAGCGATAACTGTAGATCGATGTTTAATAAGTTTCACAATGATGTCATTTTCTGTATTTGATATCAATAATGAATGATATAAAGCAGAGCAGTGGCTAAAAGAGAAAACCCAACTACAAAATTCCTTACCAAGAATACTGATCAAGGGACAACAACACCAGGACAAAGGATCTGAAGTTGTA